>JAQPPZ010005080.1:0-29390 GCA_028583015.1 Wollemia nobilis
ATGTCAAGAAGATCTTGAAGGAATTTGATTTGATGTCAAATAACTTGTTTTGATGAAGGTTACGGCATGACAGTTTCAAAGGTCTTTTGTAAACCCTAAGTTGACAGGTTTAAAGATTATAGGTGGATGCATTAGTTTAATGCATTTGGGTCCAGGAGGAAGTATTTATTTAAATAATTAAAAACCTTGTTAAGGTTCATTTTAATTATTTTTAAATAAATAGTAATTTATTTGTTTGCATTGGGTTCTCCTAAACCATGGCGCAAATGTCTTAACTATGATGGCGCTATGTTCTAAGATTGTGGGTGCTAGCCAAGACCTCCGTCGACGTGTTAAACTCCTCCGTCGACGTGTTAAACTCCTCGCCGACATCAATATTTTATGAGAAAGATTGCATATAAATATCCCACGATGAAGTTCAAAGATCATCCCATCCACATTTTTGAAAAGTGTTGCTCGCTGTAATTTCGCGATATGATGTTTGTTTTCTTCCTTGCTGTGATTTCGTGATCCGCTATTCAGATATCCACCGTTCATTTTTTGTATCCGTCGTAAGGTTTCATCATCGTCATTCTCATCAGAAGACAGGGAGGCCTATTGTTTATTTTAGCCCTGGCACAGAAGGTACAAGGGAAACAGAGTGAAGTTTAAACCTCACCAGACGCCTTTGACACACTGGTAGCGGCTAGGCTGTTGGCGCGCTACCCGAACAGGAGGTTCCGTGTTCGAATAACATGAAAGGGTTTTTCTTTGTTGAAGTGGATGCAGGGGGTGGTGTTAGAGTTCATGCGCAATTTCTCCATAGCGTGTTTTTTGGTGTTGGCAAAGGTATTTTTGAAATTAATTTTTGCTAGTGTATTTTGCGGATGGAGGAAGTTTATTAGAGAGAAAAACAGCTTAGGAGTTATAAGGAGTTTGAAGCTTGCTTTATTTTGATAAAATATTCTTTTTAAGGTGTTGTTTGCATTATCTTATTGCATTCTTATGAGAGATAAAGTTTATTATTGATAAGACTATAAGGGAGAAATAAGGTGTATAAGGGATAAATATTTCTTGTAATGTTGAGAGTGTTTTTGGTTGATTATGGAAATGAAAGCATGATGTTTTAAGGTTAGAATTGCTTCTTGTGTGAAGTTGTGAAACCTTAAGTGGGCAGCTTTGAGATTGACATTTGCTTTCATTAAATTGGTTATAATCAAGCTATTCTTTACTTGGTTAAAGTGTTGGGCTTACTTCTTTGTTGATGATTTGAAAAGTGGTTTTGTGCTATTGTGATTTGAGTTGGTGGATGCTTTTTGTTCAAACAATGTTGGAGAGAAAAGGAGTTCTACTTGTTTCCTTTTCTGATGTTGATTATGAAATGCTTCAAGGTTGTGTTTTGAGTTGAATGGTGTTGATTGAACCTTGGTTGATGAGCATTGTTGTTGAAGCCCTAATTGATGGTGAAAAGAACATGAGTATCATTGTTATGTGATTCTTTGCATAGTTGGCAATTTTTGGGGTTTCATGTTCTTGAAAGAAAGCATTCTATCCTATCCATTTCAGATATTTAGTTGAGTTTTCAGATTTGATATTGAGATTGAGCTGATTTGATTTGAGTTGAGTTTTGAGATTGGGAGTTGAGTATAGAACATATTGAGTCTCTAACAATTCTCTTTATGCTTCTATGAGGTTGACAAATCACATTGGGTCTCTAAAAATTCACTTTGTGATTTCCTACTAAGAAAGTTTTTCTTGGTGATCTTGCTGAGTTTTTGGACAGGTTTCGATGGGGACTTATGAGAAGTTTTGGACAGGTTTCGGTGGGGACTTGTGAGCATTTTTGGACAGGTTCTGGTGGGGACTTGTGAGCAGTTTTGGACAGGTTTCGATGGGGACTTGTGAGCATATTTGGACAAGTCCTAGCAGAGGACTTGTGAGCTAATTTTGATAGTTCTATTAGAGAACTTGAGGACAGAGGTGCACTGGTTCTATGAGAAGAACTTGAGGACATATTTGGCAAGTCTTTGAGAAGGCTTGTATGTAGAGGATTGATTTGTTCAAGAGTTGGACAGATCTGACAAACAGAGGAAGACTTGTACTAGACCGACTGATTGTGTTTGGTATAGGTTGCTGAGCTACTGTGGACATGATCATAGAAGGCAGAGGTCTCTTAGGCTAAGCATTGAGGACATGATGTCTTCGATGGAGGAGTTCCACATGCTGGCAAGAGGTAGAGGCAGTTGATCTTCTGAGGGATCATTTCCAGAGCAGAGGGGAAATTATCTCCTTTGAGCAGAGGTTCATAAATTTTGATAGGGGAAAGGTATCTCCTTTGAGAAAAGGCTCATAAATTCTGATTGGGGGAAGGTATCTCCTTTGAGCAGAGGCTCATAGATTCTAATTGGGGGAAGGTATCTCCTTTGGGTCGAGGCTCATAAACATTGTAATTGGAAAGGATTCCCAAAGAACTTTGAGATAAATTTTAGAGAAAAGTTTTGTGGACGTAGCCCAACCATTCTGGGTGAACCACGTTAAAATTGGTGTCACTTTGTGGATGATATTGTGCATTGTTTTGATATTGCTTTGGGTATATTGCTTTACTGTTTTGAAGTATAAGCGAAAAAGTAAAAAGAGGTCTTATACTGTTCACCCCCCACCCCTCTCAGTATAAGCTTGTGTTCTTCAATTGGTATCAGAGCAGGTGCCTTCGGAAAGTTTAACAACTTGAAGGAAAATCTAGTAAAGAACACAATGGATCATTCAAGTGGCAATGCAACACCTATTCTTTATGGGTCAGATTTTGGTCTTTGGAGTGCAAGGATGAAGGTTCATCTAATGGCACTTGGGAATGAGGTTTGGGAAGTGATTGAAGATGAGTACACTATTCCTAAACATGGTCCTAATACTAAAGAAGAAAGGCTCCTACATCACAACAATTCAAAAGCAATGAATGCAATCCTGAAAGGCTTACAGAAAGAAGATCTCACCAAAGTGATTCACTGCAAGACAACTAGTGAAATGTGGAATCAGTTGAAGGTGGTTCATACAAATGATACAAATGTCAGAAAGGCCAAGTTGAGACACTTCAAAGGTATGTTTGAACAACTCAAGATGAATGATGATGAAAATATTAGTGACTACATGCTTCGTATGGATGAGGTTGTTAACTCCATGAAAGACTTAGATCTTGAGCTTGCTGAAAATGATATTTGTGATAAGATTTTAAGATCTCTTCCTATAGATTTAGTGAAAATATTTCTGCTATTGAGGAAGCTAAATATTTGGATAAGTTGAAAATGGATGAGCTCCATAGTATACTTGCAGCATTTGAGTTGAGAACTCAAGTGAAGGTTGATGTCAAGAAATAGGCAGCTTTCAAAGCTACCAAGAAATCCAAGGATAAACAGCTTCAAGATAGTGATGAGTCTTCTAGTGATGAAGAGGCATATTACAGCAAGAAAGGCAAGTTCTCTAGAAAGCACAAAAGTATGAAAAATGTAAGATGTTTCAATTGTGGAAAGTTTGGTCATTATGCTACTAACTATATTGTTCCCAAGAATGAAAGTGATGAAGATAAATAGGATTCTAAGAGCAAGGATTCTAAAAAGCACAAGCATCACAGGAAAAACAAAGATGAGCACAACAATCAAGGAAAGAGGTATTCTCAAAAGCACAAGAAGAGTTTCTACCTAGACAAAGCAAGTAAGTTTTCTAGTAGTGATAGTGAAAGTTCTTCAAGTGATAAATAAAATGAGATGTTCATATCAGAAAAAGAGGAAGAACCGAAACATAGATTCATTATCATGAAATGTCTTAGATGTGGAAACTTTGGTCACCTTGAGGATGATTGCACAAATAATGATTTGGTTTCTAGTATGTATGAGGATGCTTCATAAAACTATAAGTAAGATGCATGTATGGTTTTTGAAAAGGGTAGTACCTCTAGTGATAAGAAATCTGAAAAAGGCTTTGATGATTCAAAAAGCAAACAAATAGAGGAAGATATAGAGAAACGTGAAGTAAATATTAAAGGTGAACTTATTAGTGCTCTTAGTGCTTTGAAAAAGGAAAGAAAGAAGAATTATAGACTCAAGGATAAGTTAGATGAATGTTATATGGAGAGATATGATCTTATAGAAAGTCTTGACTTCTCTATAGCTAAGACACAGGAACTCAAGGATGAGTTAGAGTCTAAGGTTCTTGAGTATAGTGAGTTAGAACATAAAATGGCTTCTTTGAAAGAGGAAACTAAAGAGTACAAGGATAAGCTTTACAGGTTCCAAGATAGCTCCAAAAAGGTTAAGTCACTCATCAAAGGTCAAAGAAAGACAATAGACAAAATAGGCCTTGGTTTTGTTAAGCCACACAAGAAACAAGTTGGAGAGTCTAGTAAGAGACTCCAAAAGGAAGAGATTTCTGATGAGAAAAGTATTTCAGAAAAGGAGTCCTTGAATGATAGATGCATAGAAACAGAAAACAAAATTCAGAATGAGAAGAAGAAGTTTTCAGAACCTAAGAGGTCAAATAAAGGAAAGTTTCAAGGTAGATGTTTTGCTTGTCACAGGTTTGGTCACATGGCTTCACATTGCATGGCTCAAGTGAAGAAGGTAAATGATAGTTTTAGAAGTGCTAGTTACTTTCAAGGGTATTGCTACTCTTGTCAATAGTTTTGGCACAAGGCAGTTTATTGCAAGGCAAATAATAGGAACAGGTTTGGTCAGAACAGGTTTGGCCAGAACAGGTTTGGTCAGAACAAGTTTGGTCAGAACAGGTTTGGTCAGAACTGGTGGATTCAAAGATCAGGTTTACCTTAGAGAAACAACATCATCAAGTGTTTCAAGTGCAACAATGAAGGTCACATAATCAGATAGTGTAGAGCTAAAATTCCAGAATACAGGAACAAGAACAGTGGCATGATTAGGTCCAAGGATCAAAGCATGGACAAGAACAGGGATGAGAACAAGAACAAGAACAGTGACAAGAACATGAATATGGGCAAAGAGTTCAAGAGAAGGTCCGACAAGGAAGTTATAGACGCTGATGATGATCAGTGCTTAATGGGAGTTTTACAACCACCCTAGAATTAATGACCTCATCAGGAGGTGGGGGAGGGACTAAGCTAAGAGGCTCATTCTTAGTCTCGAGCCCCAAAGGTGACCCTTTGTCATTGATGACAAAGGGTGAGAGATATGAGTAAGGGGGAGAGCTTCAAAGTGAAGAGGAGAGCTTCAAGTCAGGGGGAGCAAAACTTCAAAGGAAGATTCTCAGTTGTAGGCACAGTTGGTCGATTGTTAGCACATTTGGTTTTAGTTTTGGCTCTTGAGAAGTGTTTTCAGTAAAGGTTTGCCATCAATGACAAAGGGGGAGATTGTTGGCAATTTTGGGTACTTTGGGCACATTGCCTTTGCTCAAGTGTATAAGTTGTCATTGATGTCAAGAAGCTTTTGAAGGAATTTTATTTGATGTCAAATAACTTGTTTTGATGAAGGTTACAGCATGACATTTTCAAAGGTCTTTTGTAAACCCCAAGTTGGCAGGTTTAAAGATTACAGGTGGATGCATTAGTTTAATGCATTTGGGTCTAGGAGGAAGTATTTATTTAAATAATTAAAAACCTTGTTAAGGTTCCTTTTAATTATTTTTAAATAAATATTAATTTATTTGTTTGCATTGGGTTCTCCTAACCCATGGCACAAATTTCTTAACTATGATGGCGCTATGTTCTAATATTGTGGGCGCTAGCCAAGACCTCTATCGACGTGTTAAACTCCTTCATCGACGTGTTAAACTCCTCGTCGACGTCAAGAGTTTATGAGAAATATTGCATATAAATCTCCCATGATGAATTTCAAAGATCATCCCATCCGCATTTTCGAAAAGTGTTGCTCGCTGTAATTTCATGATCTGATGTTCATTTTCTTCCTCACTATGATTTTTTGATCCGCTGTTCAGATATCCGTCGTTCATTTTTTGTATCCGTCGCAAGGTTTTGTCGTCGTCATTTGTGTCAGAAGACAGGGAGGCCTATTGTTTATTTTAGCCCTGGCATAGAAGGTACAAGGGAAACAAAGTGAGGTTTAAACCTCACTGGATGCCTTTGGCACACGGTAGCGACTAGGCTGTTGGTGCGCTACCCAAACAGGAGGTTCCGCGTTCGAATAATGTGAAAGGGTTTTTCTTCGTTGAAGTGGATGCAGCGAGTGGTGTTAGAGTTCGTGCGCAATTTCTCAATAGCGCATTTTTTGGTGTTGGCAAAGGTATTTTCGAAATTAATTTTTGCTAGTGTATTTTGTGGATGGAGGAAGTTTATTAGAGAGAAAAACAGCTTAGGAGTTATAAGGAGTTTGAAGCTTGCTTTATTTTGATAAAATATTCTTTTTAAGGTGTTGTTTGCATTATCTTATTGCATTCTTATGAGAGATAAATTTTATTGTTGATAAGACTATAAGGGAGAAATAAGGTGTATAAGGGATAAATATTTCTTGTAATGTTGAGAGTGTTTTTAGTTGATTATGGAAATGAAAACATGATGTTTTAAGGTTAGAATTGCTTCTTGTGTGAAGTTGTGAAACCTTAAGTGGGCAGCTTTGAGATTGACATTTGCTTTCATTAAATTGGTTATAATCAAGCTATTCTTTACTTGGTTAAATTGTTGGGCTTACTTCTTTGTTGATGATTTGAAAAGTGGTTTTGTCCTATTGTGATTTGATTTGGTGGATGCTTTTTGTTCAAACAATGTTGGAGAGAAAAGGAGTTCTACTTGTTTCCTTTTCTGATGTTGATTATGAAATGCTTCAAGGTTGTGTTTTGAGTTGAATGGTGTTGATTGAACCTTGGTTGATGAACATTGTTGTTGAAGCCCTAATTGATGGTGAAAAGAACATGAGTATCATTGTTATGTGATTCTTTGCATAGTTGGCAATTGTTGGGGTTTCATGTTCTTGAAAGAAAGCATTCTATCCTATCCATTTTAGATATTGAATTGAGTTTTCAGATTTGAGATTGAGATTGAGCTGAGTTGATTTGAGTTGAGTTTTGAGATTGGAAGTTGAGTATAGAACATATTTAGTCTCTAAAAATTCTCTTTATGCTTCTATGAGGTTGACAAATCACATTGGGTCTCTAACAATTCACTTTGTGATTTCCTACTAAGAAAGTTTTTCTTGGTGAGCTTGCTGAGTTTTTGGATAGGTTTCGATGGGGACTTGTGAGCAGTTTTGGACAGGTTCGGTGGGGACTTGTGAGTAGTTTTGGACAGGTTCCGGTGGGGACTTGTGAGCAGTTTTGGACAAGTTTCGATGGGGACTTGTGAGCAGATTTGGACAGGTCCTAGTAGAGGACTTGTGAGCTGAGTTTGATAGTTCTATCAGAGAACTTGAGGATAGAGGTGCATTGGTTCTATGAGAAGAACTTGAGGATAGATTTGGAAAGTCTTTGAGAAGGCTTGTATGTAGAGGATTGATTTGTTCAAGAGTTGGACAGATCCGACAGACAGAGGAAGACTTGTACTAGACCGACCGACTATGTTTGGTATAGGTTTTTGAGCTACTATGGACATGATCATAGAAGGCGAAGGTCTCTTAGGCTAAGCATTGAGGATAGGAGGTCTTCGATGGAAAGGAGTTCCATGTGCTGGAAAGAGGTAGAGGCGATTGATATTCGAAGGATCATTTCCAGAGCGAGAGGGGAAGGTATCTCCTTTGAGCAGAGGCTCATAAATTCTGATTGGGGAAAGGTATCTCCTTTGAGCAGAGGCTCATAAATTCTGATTGGGGGAAGGTATCTCCTTTGAGCAAAGGCTCATAAATTATGATTGGGGGAAGGTATATCCTTTGGGCCAAGGCTCATAAACATTGTAATTGGGAAGGATTCACAAAAAACTTTGAGATAACTTTTAGAGAAAATATTTGTGGACGTAGCCCAGCCATTTTGGGTGAACCACATTAAAATTGGTGTCACTTTGTGGATGATATTGTGCATTTTTTTGATATTTCTTTGGGTATATTGCTTTACTATTTTGAAGTATAATGGAAAAAGTAAAAAGAGGTCTTATACTTTTCACCCCCCCTCTCAGTATAAGCTTGTGTTCTTCAATAATCTGCAACTAGTGGTTTTAATTCTTGAACTTGAGGACAATACATTTTTAGGATGACTTCAAACTAGGACAAATCTTTGGGACAATGGGCACACACATTGTCATTGGTTTTATGGATGCATATAAACACTGAATAACGTGCACCAAAAGGAAAATTTGATATTATGATAAAAAATGTGCACAGGCATCGATCATATAGCAATGCATCTTCACTCGAACCATTTCTCCTTTATCATACAATAACATGACAAAAAATAGCATAAAATTCAAAATACTAGAAGATATGAGATCAAATCCTGACGTCCACCAATAGGTTTACCACTAAATTGAGTGCAAATAGAGCTAGAAATGCTGGTGTAGTGGAGGTAAAGTTTTGGGACATAGTCGATAACAAAAATACCAAGTAAATGTGTTGTAACATTTGATGAAAGATCACCTAAAATCAAGTTTTGATCTGCCTTCTCAACATACTATGACAACCATAATAAAAGAAGCTAAAATATATTCCACAATATCTATTACACAGTATTATCAAGCTTCTAACAACTTTATAGATCCAGTTCCTCAACATCTCCAAAATCCAGTCTTTGATCTAATCGGAGCACAACAACATAATAAATTCATACCATCAGATATTAATGAAGTTAGAAGGAGCAAAAATAGTAAAATTTGCATCAGTAGGGGTGCGTGGTCTTAGTCTTCACGAGTCTTGGATGCATTTTCTACGTTGTAGGAAGACACAACTGGCTGGAAGAGTCACTACTGTAGTATGAAATTTATCCTCTAGCAAAAATAAATGTCCATGATCTACACCCATTTGCATCGATGAAACATGATGCACCTGAGGGAACATACAACAAGGGTTTTTCTCTACAAAAAAAATAAATCAAAGGTAGTCGCATGAAAAATGGTCATTGTGATCTATAGTTCATACATCCATCAACAGATCCTTGTCTCCCCAGATATTCCCCATTGTGATCGCACATGTAGTTAAAAGTACCTTTGTGGCAGATATTTTCTCTAAAATAGAGAGAATAAATACACTGATCCAACCCCACCAACTGGGGTGGACTGTTTTATACCTAGTTCACGCAACTATCTAGGGCAAATTGGTAATGACCATGACAATCTTAGCATTAATACACCATTATGACATACCATATTAACTCCATGCAAAGGCCACACAAAATCCCATCAATGTCATAAAAGTGACCAAATAAAAAAACACACCACACATGAGGTTTACAATGGTCCACCATAGCCGTATGATCGTCGATGGTTTCAGTTTTGCAAATTTAGGTCATTAAGTCCTAATCTATGTACTTCCTCCACTCATCTATGCACAACAAAATGGCTCCATTTTAGTAACTTGGTAGATTCAAACTCATCACCAATCGCATCCAATGCTCATAAATGCACTCAGGCTCAAAAATCCATATCCAAGATGCAGTCCATCAGCTCGTAAGAACTTCAGCTTTCTTGCAAAAAAATTCCTTCAGATCCTCAAAAATTGGATTTTGCATCCCCCCCAAAAAAACTCACACAGAAAAAGCATCGACATCACCAAATAAATAAATGAGAGACCACGATAAAAAAATTTCATCGATCTTGATCATCTTCTCTAAAATGATGCTCCATGCAGTGTAAAAAAATCTACGCAAGCATCTTGTATGTATGCTTCTATACCTGGTTTTCACCAATCACAAACACTGTGTCATTACACCGCTACCACAAGCTATTCCTGGTGGTAATTCTACAGATCTGTCCAATCCAATGAGAAGTGGTAATGGTGATTTTTGAAGATGCATACGTGGAAAATAGGATATTGCATCTCTTTTTTCACATATTCTGCACAACGATAGAATAAGATCTTGAGAAGTGCTCACGATGAGGAGTGTAATAGCTAGGAGAACATGAACTCAAGCATGCATCATATGGCAAATAATTTCACCAAGTAGCATGTAATTTATCATATGAAAGGTGAAATTGACTGCACATAGAAATAGCAAGTATCAAAGGAAATTTTTGTCTTAGCTGTGAAGGCCCCATTTAAAAGGATTCATCGTAGTCATGCCTAGCTGGGTTCTGTCATTCTTTTAGATTTTAGTAATGATCGGGCCAAGAACCTCCAACTAAAAAACATGGAGCACTGTCAAATTTGGTAGTGAAAGAAACAAATGGCATGAAAATATTTGGCCATATTCCAAAGAAAGGAAATGGGTTACCAATAGTGTGTTAGATCTGCATCATTACAACAAATACTTGGAATGCTACAAAACCTGGTGTGATTGGCAATGCTAAAAAACCTTACGCATTTGCGGGCTTACGCTCTAATACTGCTCAAACTATAAAAATAAAATAGTCTGTAGACAATAGAAAAAAATCCATATCTTGGAGTGTATCCATTTTTTCATTTCTCACTTTCGATAAATTACTCCTATGGACAAATACCTCCCAATAAATCAAAATTTTTAGCCATTAATCTTTCTCAAACTTCTGGTTTTTGATCTATCAATGATGGAGAGCATACTTCCTGGTTTGAAAACAAAATGAGAAAAAATGAGGGAGAAATTTCAATGAGGAAAATCCTCCCTCAAGCTCACAAAGACAAGAGAGTGCTTGGGATCTGATACCAAATGTTGGTACAAGAAAATATAAGATATATTACACATAAAAAGGGTACAATATATAGGCATAAGCCTACATGAAAAAACATAAAAAGTGTAAAAAAGAAGACATAGTGCACATTATAATATTATAACAACCTTAATCATGTACATATATAGATATATTAGTGATTTAAAAATATATATATCTATATAATAAAATAATATGATATATAAAACAATAACCAATATATTTTTAATTTTATTAATGAGTAATTTTATAAAAGTTTTAGAATAATACATATTAAAGAGAATAATATATTAAATAAATATATTTTTCTCTTTTGTGATATTTGATGCCTTAAATTTCATTTGTATTGATCCACATAATTGTTCGTGTTTATTTTTTGTTATTCTAAACCATTATTAAATTATCAATTTTCTTTCATAGATGTTAAATAGTTGCTTACCTCATATCCTAACATATGTTTTTATCTTATATGTTTATTATTTTAAACTTCCTCTTGCATTTGTCTTAAATAATATTTTTTCTATCCTCAATTCAATTTCAAAATTATAAATTTTTTGTCTATATAAGATGATAATATAAATTTTTTATTCCACATTCATAGTATCACATTTTTTCATTAGGATCTTGTTCAAGAATATTTATGAAAATTTTCAATAAATTTTTGAATTCATGATGAATCATTTTACAAATTAATTGAAAACTCTTTCCATTTGTAATCTATTTCATGCTCCATTGGTACTATTGATTCTCATTAATTGCAAGCATTGCTTGACTTATAATCTATTTTTATGCTCATATTTTATTTTATTTTGATAATATATTATAAAATTTGGCACAATGCTTCTCCTTCCACTTGTTTTATTATTAATTTTGCTAATATCATGGGGTTAGATCCGCGTGATGTGGTCTACCGGCAAGGACGCCACTTGCATTATTGGTGATGTGACCCGGGTTCAATCCCCACGGTGGATATGTATATGTATAAGAAGTATTTTCTCAATTAAAAAAAAAATATCATGGGGTTAGAAAGTTGACTTTAAACCCTATTTTATCTAGCATAAAATGCTTCTACACTGTATCAATATTATTTCAAGCTTCTTATTATAAACTAGAGATCAAAAACTATATAAAAGTGTTATCTATACCAATATTTTAATTGAAACTTTTCTTAATTTTCAATTCCACATATTGAATTATCTAAATTTTTGTCTTTATTTTCATATAGATATAATACATCTTATTATGCATTCTTTTTGCACAAGCATTCCATTATAGAATGAAATTCAAGTTCCAATTAGTTCTATAATAAAACTACCTTCAATTTTTCATTCTTAAAAATAATATTTTGACCCTTGCCTTGAGATAAAATAACCATTACTTTTGTGTTCCATATATAACTTTCACTTAAAGTAATTTTATAACTTGTTTAAGGTTTTTGATTCTCTTTATAAATTATAGTTATGTTTTGGTAGTATAACATCATCCACATACATGTACAATATAAATTATATTCCATCTATTTTGATCAATTCCTATCATTAACAAATATATATACAAAATAGTGTGGGTAAGAAAGGACAAAATTATTTTATGTCAATATTAATATTTTTTCTTTTATTTTTCCTAAACAAAAAGAGGTTGTACTCAGGTCCCCCAACCTTGGAAAATCACAACTCTTTCCTTTAGATATTGAGATTTTACAAACAAATACAATTCTTTTCATCTCAATTGAGTTGCTATAGCTAGATACCTAAATCATTTTTTAGAAAAAATGTAAGTTCTAACTCAACATTAGAATACAGTGAACAAGGTGAGTTGATAAGGATTAGAACGATTTAGGAACCCCCTCCATCAGGTTGGATGAAATTCAACTTTGACGAAGCTTCTAAAGGAAATATGAGTTCGGTGGGTGTAAGGGGTGTTGAGAAGCAACACACCCCCACTGAAAAATGAGATTCCATCCTCTTGAAAACTTTGAAATTCCATTTTTGCAGCAGGGACCCTCTTGATCCTTTCAGGTTTTAAATCCAAATTTGCTTGCCTCCTTTTTAAAGTTGTGCTTTTTCTTGCATTCCAGCTGTGTTATCCAAGAATTCACTTTTTACATGCTAGAAATCATTCATGCTTAAGAAAATCTTGCACCGGTACGAGAAAAATCCAGAAAACAGTTGCATAAATTCACTGAAAAATCAAACTTTCCATTTTTGGTAGTGTCGCGATATCGCGACACTTCCATTTTCGGAAATGTCGCGATATCGCGACAGGAAAATACAAATGCAGCTAAGTCGGAAAAACGTAGCGAAATCGCGACACTTTCCATTTTTGGAAAGCGTCGCGAAATCGCTGCAGGATGAGGAGAGAGAAAGCCGGGGAGAAAAATGTCGCGAAATCGCGACATGTCGCATTTTCGCGATAGGAGAGAGAAAATGCATGAAAATCGGCTAAGTGCCAGAAAGGTCACGATTTCGTGACATGTCGCGAAATCGCGACAGTTTTTGGAGAGAGAAGCAAGCTGTATGGAAGGGCGCGATTTTGCGACATGTCGCATTTTCGCGGTAGGAGAGAGAAAGTGGGCTGAAGAATCAAAAATCCGCTAAGTCATTTTTGTGTAGCGAAATCGCGACACTTTCCATTTTTGGAAGTGTCGCGATATCGCGACATTTCCATTTTTGGAAAGTGTCGCAAAATCGTTGTCTGCCGGAGGAGAGAGAAGAAATCAGTATGGACCAGCGCGATTTCGCGACATGTCGCATTTTCATGGCTGGAAAGGAGAAAAAGTGGCTAAGTCCAAAAGTTGCAGCGATTCGCTGCATGTCTCAAAATTACAGGCAGGATCTTGCAGCGATGCGCTGCATGTTTCGAAGTCAGGGGTGAAAAGTGGCAGCGATGCGCTGCATGTTTCAAAGTCGAAGGGTGAAAATGGTAGCGACGCGCTGCACGTTTTGAGGAAGGAGCAAAATTGTACGGTAGCTGGTAGGAGGCACGATTTCGTGACATGTCACATTTTCGCGGCCGACAGGGGGAGAAGCAGCGCAGGGCTGGGGACGTCGCGATTTTGTGACATGTCACGAAATCGTGACATGTCGCAGAATCGCGATAGGAGAGAGAAAGTCCTCAAAGTTGACCAGAAGTGCATTCCAGCGGGAAACAGAAGGCATCCTGGGGTAGCGACACGTGTCAAAGCGTGTATGAGACAAACAGAAGCCGACATGCAAGCTTTTTAGCTGATTTTAATCTATTTTTAATGTTTAAATGCTTTAATTTAATGTTTATTAAAGTGCTAATATAATCTTTTTGTCTTTCATGCAGGATTCCATCTGGCACTTGCGGGACAACCGGGAAAGACCATAAAGGCAAATTTAAAGTGCAGATTTGATCAAGGACCGCCATGCTAGAGGAGAAGAAGCCGGTAAAAGCATTCAATAGCAAATTTATGACAGAATTGATAGCATGAAGACCATTTCAACTCAAAGATGGATTTGCAGGATCAAATTGATGGAGAAGTGGTGACTCATCCGGCTCACCAGCAGAATTAATGGAGGCATTTATTTGCAACTGCGGATGAATGCAAGTGGCTTTAGATTTTATCTTCTCCATTTATGGCAGCTGACTCCCCTGATTTTCCGAAGGGTTAAGTTCTATCCGGACTTTGATTTTTAAATGGATTTTTATTGTAAAACCCGGTCCTAGGGTTTAGATGTGATAATATTTGCAGTTATGAGAAGAAGATATTTCTGAAAAGATCAGGGTCTGTCATGAGTCTATAAATACTTCTTCTCAATGTAATCGCGGGAGGCGGAGACTTAGAAATAAAAGGCTTATAAGCAATTTCTTGCAAATTTTGTGAAATCCTTTGTTTTCGGACTTGGAGTTGATGTGCTTTAGCTTTTCTGTGATAGCATGGCCAGGAGCCTAATATTTTGCAGAGTGTGATAAGTGTATCTTCTTTTGTTATCCGTTCCATTTAAAGTTTGTTAGATATATGTTGTAAATCTGCCATTATCAAGTTTAAATATGCTGTTAGGCTTCAGTTGTTCTCTTGTCTGCTAGGGGAAATTACAGATTTGAAGGTTAAGTTTGTTCTAATTGCTCTGTCTTCACTGTGTGAGCTAGGCTGCTGGTGAAAGATACCAGTTTTAACCAACTGCCCTTGGATTTATAATTTTCTGGTAGATCTGTTTCACTCTGCCTTGTGCTCTTAGTTGAAAGTGATCTTAGACTGACTGGACACTTTTTTCTTTGATTTGTTCTGTTGTGAAGCTAGTAGCATAGATAATATTGGTAGTTTTAAGTTTTACAGTTTAAATTCTGATAAGCTTCTCTTTCTGCCCTACCCTACCCTCTCTTTGTTTTCGGTGAATGATCCATTTTTATTTTCTTTGTTTGTATTTTATTTAAATCTGCTGACCCATGAGAGCTAGATCAAGAATTCAAGTTAAATCTGATTGTCAACAACTTTTGCAACTACTGAACAAGTTCAAGAACCCCCTGTAAGGTAACAAAGCAGTCCATATTGAAATCTATTCTAGAAGTGGAAAAGAGTGAATTGCCATTCGACCCAACTCTGTAACTCGCACCTTGGATAACCAGCTAGATCCTAAAGATGAGTGGGATCCGTCCCGTGGGTGTCTCCGGAGCTTCCTTGCTTCATCCTTTCCCGGGGTGTGCATGAAAGCCGGACCAACACCTAATTGGCGCTAGAAGGAGGGCGAGAACATCTGTTCTTAGTGCACTTGAGTTGAGAAATCCGACTGTATGTGGAACTGTAAAACTATATTTTATCCAAATTCTAGTAGCCAATTTTCCCTCCTCCTCAAAAACATTTTAAAATTGTATTTTATCCAAAGTTTGGTAGCCAATTTTCCCCTCCTCCTCAGCCAACAACCTAATTGGCGCTAGAAGGAGGGCCTGTTGAACTCAGTTCAAGATCAGTAGTCTGTTAAGAACTGTAAAGTTGTATGTACTGTATTTTATCCAGAGTCTGGCATTTTAACATTTAAAAGTGGCTCAGTTTCATAAATTGTCAGTGCAGTTTTTGAAAGTTGTCAGTACAGTTTTTAAAATTGCCAGAGAAGACCTCAAGTTAAGAACAGTTCTATCATCACTTGCAGTTATCCAATTACAACTCAGAACATCACTGTCAGCCAAGTAATAATGGCAAATTGGTTGGGCCCCACTGCTTTGAACATTCCGGGTATAGCCCATGACTTGCCCAGAAATCCAGAAAGGTACCTCCCTAGGTATAAACATGATGGGACAAGAACTGCAGAAGAACATCTGCTAGCTTTTAAAAATGCTTTAAAATTGTTGAATATACAGCATGAAGATGTTGCCTGTAGATTGTTCCCGTTCACTCTCCAGGAGGGAGCTTATGACTAGTTTTTAAACCTCACCAGCAATTCCATTACTAGTTGGGATGACCTAGAGAAAGCTTTTATATCACAATTTGGGGAAGTGATAGACCCCAGTAGTGTTATACCAACAATTTTCCAAGCATCAAGAGAGAGTCCGGGAGAAACCGTTAGGTCTTTCAATATGAGGTTCCAAAGAGCTTACGGTAGAATGACTGGCCATTACATCCCAAATGCAAATCTGGCCTTAGAAATCTACAAGAATGCATTGGATTCGGTGACCTCTATTTTCCTCAAGAGAGACATTAATATCACAACCCTGGCAGGTGCTTATAAAGAAGCCTTGATTCTTGAAAGACAGTTAGGGCCTCAAATTCTGAGCAATCCTTTGATATCCTATGTTACACAGAACATGCCTATTCCAGACCCCATTCCACATCATGAGTTAGTGCCAACATGTCATGCTCTACCCAAGGAGACTCCGTTAACTGTGACATCCACTCAGCATGTGCAAAATATAGAGAAAAGTTCTGACAAATTCAAAGTGCAGGTGCTTGAACTGAACAGTTGTGATCTGGCATTACCCAAATCTAAAGTTTTTCCTGGTGAGTTAAATTTTCCTAGAGATCAAAGAAATATTGATGTTTCTAGTTCACCCAAAAACAGTACAACCAGGGTTTCAGATTCTTTCACTTTTCCTGAAGGGACAAAAAGTCTTGTACAGACTCCTGTGGATGAAATACAAGATTTTCAACAGTTCAAAATGGACAGTTATAATTTGAGATGTCAGAGTCCAGAACTTAATAATGATCCTTCCTCATCAGAGGATGATGAAAGTGAGATTCAATGTCACTATGCAGAAGTAACTGAGGAGGATAGCATCATTGAGGATATGAGGGAACTTAAAGCTGACATCACCCTCTATGAATTGCCTCAGATTGTTGAACAAAAGGTTAACTTGATTGAGGCTTACTCTGGACCACCTGTTGGATTTCAAGAAAAGGAGAAAAAGATAGTAAATATGAATGTGGTCAGCCAACTTGGAATTGATGAACTGTCTCAACATAAGCCTGCAACTTCTCAACATAATGTCAAAGAAAAGGCTATAAACTGTGTTGATGCAGATATTGGAGTTTATAATTTGGCAACTGAGAAGGTGGGAACAGTTACAGCTCTAATCCATCACAACAGTGACAGTTGGATATTGCACATTGATGAGGTTAAATCTAAGCAAGGCTCAGGTGAAAAGGAAAAGTGCTGGATATTGAAGCAGTGCAGCAACCACAAAATGATCAAGTTGTTAAGAACCAGGGCATACAGATAAAACATGATTTCTTTCAGTTGTCACATAATTTTGAAGATGTGGTGGTCTGGGTCTGTCAAGATTTTAAGGTATTTGATCCTGGGGGTTTTTTACATTCAGTCCTTTTGAAAGAACTCTGCAAACCCTTCAATTAGAAGCATAAACATGTTATCATATGATTTGTTATTATATGATTTGTTTAATTTGAAGGAGTTGCAGATTTGTTTTTTCAAATGGGACAGGGAAGACAGTAAACACAAGTCTTTCCCAGATAGCAAATTTTTGAAGCATAGTCTTGAGTGCATTTCGTCAACAGGACCTGAAAGGTAATTTTTCTAAATTACTTGCACATGGTCAAAAAAATTTTAAGGCACCATTTCTCTGCTTTCCCAACTGCTGCATTTTTTGAGTATGAAGGGAAGTTGTAATATGTGTACATATTGTAAATAGCTTTGCAGTTTATTTTGCTTTAGTTTGGTGCTAGATTTCTGTACATTTGCTTTAGTTGTTTATTTCAGTTTTTCATGTCAGTGCAGTTTTATTTTTTTTATGTCTGTACAGTTTTAATCTGTTTCAGTTTAATTTTAATGCTCTGCAGTTCTTTTAGTTGCTTCATCTTAATTTTTAATCTTTAGTTGTTTTTCAGTTTTAGCTTGTGCAGTTTATTTCTTTTGTCAGTGCTTTTTATTTCCTTTCTTTGTCTTTTTATGTCAGCTTGCTTTCTTTTAAGTCTGTACAGTCTTTTGTTTCAGTTTTATTTGCTTTAGTTCTTTATTGCAGTTCTTTTTCTTTGCTGTCTATTTTCAGTTGCAGTTTAGTTTATTTCAGTTGCTTTAGTTTATTTCAGTGCTGTTGCAATTTAGCTTTGCTGCAGTTCAGCAGTTTTTATTTGCTTCAGTTCTTTTAGTTTATTTCTTTTATTGCCTGTACAGTTTTTATTTTCTTCCCTGCATTTCTTTTTCTTTGCTGCCTGTCCAGTCTTTTGTTTCAGTTCTTTTCTTTGCTGTCTGTTCAGTTTATTTTATTCCCTTTGCCTGTACAGTTCTGTGCTTTAGTCTGTACAGTTTTATTCTGTTTTGCTTTAAAGCCTGTGCCTGTCCTTGGAAGCCTGTATAAAGTCCTTTGGCTTCTAAAAATTTTGTCCTTTAAACCTCTGCCTGAGCAATCAATGAAAAGTCAGCCTGCTGAAAATTGTTTTATTCTGAGCTGATAAATCCACAATCCAGTGCCCCCATGCTGTTCACCATTCTAATTGAGATAGTCTGCTTGCATTGAACTGTAGAACTATTTTGCTATTCAGGACAAAGGTAGAGAGATGATTGGATTTTGTGTCTTGCTTGCCACAGTTGTTTTAATAATAGAAAAACTGCTATACTGTTTTGTTGGAGGAACTCCCGGGGAATCCAAGAAAAGCTGGTTATGAGAGGGGACTATGTCATGCAATTATTTGGGTGTCACCAGAGGCTATCAATGCCTAGACTGAAACAGTTCAGATTGATCAAATGATAAAAGAAAATTGTAATTTCTCTAAGGTCTTCCAGATAGTGATATATTTCAAAAAGAAGAGAGAAAAAAAAAAAAGAAAAAAAAAAGAGAAAAAAGAGTTGAACAATTAAAAGAGGCAGCCAATACTTCCAAAAATATTTTCTTCTAAAATATTAGATTCTGCCCTACAGTTGTAAATTGGGTCGTGTAAATCTAAAGGGTAACTCTGTCTAGGCTGTAAAAGGCTAAACTAGTAAACAGAGCTCTACTCGGTTTCCCCTTTTACAATCTAGAAAAGTTGATTAATCCAAGTTTATCATTCAATTCAGTCATCCTTGAAGAAAGTTTTATACCTTTTGAAATTGCACATCAGAAATCTTCCTTGAAGTAATTCAGCCTAGTATGTCCTTGGGAAATTTTAACAGCTGGCAGTTAGTAGTCAATTTATTGTGAAGAATGTCTGTGGCAAGGCATGATGCATGGTCTTTTTGTTTTGAAACCAGAGTCTTGGGTTCTAAAATAGTGCTACTATTTTACCCGCAGATATCGCCATTTGTTGAGAAGCAACACACCCCCACCGAAAAATGAGATTCCATCCTCTTGAAAACTTTGAAATTCCATTTTTGCAGCAGGGACCCTCTTGATCCTTTTCGGGTTTTAAATCCAAATTTGCTTGCCTCCTTTTTAAAGTTGTGCTTTTTCTTGCATTCTAGCTGTGTTATCCAAGAATTCACTTTTTACATGCTAGAAATCATTCATGCTTAAGAAAATCTTGCACCGGTACGAGAAAAATCTAGAAAACAGTTGCATAAATTCATGAAAAATCAAACTTTCCATTTTTGGTAGTGTCGCGATATCGCGACACTTCCATTTTCGAAAATGTCGCGAAATCGCGACAGGAAAATACAAATGCAGCTAAGTCGGAAAAACGTAGCGAAATCGTGACACTTTCCATTTTTGGAAGTGTCGCGATATCGCGACATTTCCATTTTTGGAAAGCGTCGCGAAATCGCTGCAGGATGAGGAGAGAGAAAGTCGGGGAGAAAAATGTCGCGAAATCGTGACATGTCGCATTTTCGCGGTAGGAGAGAGAAAATGCATGAAAATCGGCTAAGTGCCAGAAAGGTCGCGATTTCGCGAAATCGCGACAGTTTTTGGAGAGAGAAGCAAGCTGTACGGAAGGGCACGATTTTGCGACATGTCGCGAAATCGCGACATGTCGCATTTTCACGGTAGGAGAGAGAAAGTGGGCTGAAGAATCAAAAATCCGCCAAGTCATTTTTGTGTAGCGAAATCGCGACACTTTCCATTTTTGGAAGTGTCGCGATATCGCGACATTTCCATTTTTGGAAAGTGTCGCAAAATCGCTGTCTGCCGGAGGAGAGAGAAGAAATCAGTACGAACCGACATGTGAAATCGTGACATGTCGCATTTTCGCGAGGAGAAAGGAGAAAAAGTGGCTAAGTCAAAAAGTTGCAGCGATGCGCTGCATGTCTCAAAATCGCGGGCTAAAGGGTGCAGCGATGCGCTGCATGTTTCGAAGTCGAGAGGTAAAGGGTGCAGCGATGCACTGCATGTTTCAAAATCAGGGGTGAAAAATGGTAGCGACGCGCTGCACGTTTTGAGGAAGTCCTGCAAGACAAGCATGTCGCGAAATCGCGACATGCTGGAGCAAAATTGTACGACAGCTGGCAGGAGGCGCGATTTCGCGACATGTCACGAAATCGCGACATGTCGCATTTTCACGACCGACAGGGGGAGAAGCAGCGCAGCGCTGGGGACGTCGTGATTTCGCGACATGTCACGAAATCGTGACATGTCGCATAATCACGATAGGAGAGAGAAAGTCCTCAAAGTTGACCAGAAGTGCATTCCAACGGGAAACAGAAGGCATCCTGGGGTAGCGACACGTGTCAAAGCATGTATGAGACAAACAGAAGCCGACATGCAAGCTTTTTAGCTGATTTTAATCTATTTTTAATGTTTAAATGCTTTAATTTAATGTTTATTAAAGTGCTAATATAATCTTTTTGTCTTTCATGCAGGATTCCATCTGGCACTTACGGGACAACCGGGAAAGACCATAAAGGCAAATTTAAAGTGCAGATTTGATCGAGGACCGCCATGCTAGAGGAGAAGAAGCCGATAAAAGCATTCAATAGCAAATTTATGACATAATTGATAGCATGAAGACCATTTCAACTCAAAGATGGATTTGCGAGATCAAATTGATGGAGAAGTGGTGACTCATCCGGCTCACCAACAGAATTAATGGAGGCATTTATTTGCAGCTGCGGATGAATGCAAGTGGCTTTAGATTTTATCTTCTCCATTTATGGCAGCTGACTCCCCTGATTTTTCGAAGGGTTAAGTTCTATCTGGACTTTGATTTTAAATGGATTTTTATTGTAAAACCCGGTCCTAGGGTTTAGATGTGATAATATTTGCAGTTATGAGAAGAAGATATTTCTAAAAATATCAGGGTCTGTCCTGAGTCTATAAATACTTCTTCTCAATGTAATCGCGGGAGGTGGAGACTTAGAAATAAAAGGCTTATAAGCAATTTCTTGCAAATTTTGTGAAATCCTTTGTTTCTGGACTTGGAGTTGATGTGCTTTAGCTTTTCTGTGATAGCATGGCCAGGAGCCTAATATTTTGCAGAGTGTGATAAGTGTATCTTCTTTTGTTATCCGTTCCATTTAAATTTTGTTAGATATATGCTGTAAATCTGCCATTATCAAGTTTAAATATGTTGTTAGGCTTCAGTTGTTCTCTTGTCTGCTAGGGGAAATTACAGATTTGAGGTTAAGTTTGTTCTAATTGCTCTGTCTTCACTGTGTGAGCTAGGTTGTCGGTGAAAGATACCAGTTTTAACCAGCTGCCCTTGGATTTATAATTTTTTGCTAGATCTGTTTCACTCTGCCTTGTGCTCTTAGTTGAAAGTGATCTTAGACTGACTGGACACTTTCTTCTTTGATTTGTTCTGTTGTGAAGCTAGTAGCATAGATAAGATTGGTAGTTTTAAGTTTTACAGTTTAAAGTCTGATAAGCTTCTCTTTCTGCCCTACCCTTCTCTCTCTTTGTTTTCGGTGAATGATCCATTTTTATTTTCTTTGTTTGTATTTTATTTGAATCTACCGACCCATGAGAGCTAGATCAAGAATTCAAGTTAAATCCGATTGTCAACAACTTTTGCAACTACCGAACAAGTTCAAGAACCCCCCGTAAGGTAACAGAGCAGTCCATATTGAAATCTATTCCGGAAGTGGAAAAGAGTGAATTGCCATTCGACCCAACTCTGTAACTCGCACCTTGGATAACCAGCTAGATCCTAAAGATGAGTGGGATCCGTCCCGTGGGTGTCTCCGGAGCTTCCTTGCTTCATCCTTTCCCGGGGTGTGCATGAAAGCCGGACCAAAAAGGGGGTTGTTTAGAAACTCGAAGGACAAAATTCTTCTTGCCTTTGCTAAAAAATTGGGTCACCAAACCAGCCATTTCATTGAAGCTCGAGCATTATTTTAGGGTGTTTCCCAACTAAACTGGGTGAATTATAGGAAACTAATCATAGAAGGAGATTCACTCAATGTTATCAACATGATTAATGGCAACCAAAATACCTCCTAGACTATTACAAATTTTATAATTGAAGCTAGAAGAATGATTCAAAATTTAGAAGAAGTCCAATTCAAGCACCAATTCAAAGGTAACAAAACTACGGGCTTCCTAGCTAATCAAGATCTTACACAACAAGATCTTCATATTTAGATAGGTAATTTCCTAGATGGCCTTAGATCGTTGGACAATGAATTTAGGCAAAGGTCAAAATCGAGTTAGAATTGTTAGGGTGTGTGGCTAGAACCCTCCCCATTAGATGTTACTTTTTAAATGTTTTGGTTGGGCTTGTCTGCCTAGTTTTTTGTCTTTGTTTACCCATACGGCCAAGGTGCCTAGCTTTTATCTCTATTTAGCTTATGTATCATTGTTTGTTTGGCTAGTAGATATTGTTTTGGGTTTAGGTAGTTGTGTCCAAGGGCTAGTTGGCTTTAATTTTTGAAGTATCCTCAATATCCTAATGGCTGGAGATTAGCTTCTTTTTGTTATAAGGTTTGGAGATCCTTTCAAAACTTCTTTCGTCCAACTAATCCAAAAAATAATAAAATGATATATTTTTATAAAATAACATATTCTTAAAATAATTTTCTTTAATAATTTTAATATATATATATATGTAAGAAATCGTTGAGACCTCTTAGGTCTCTAGAAATCATGGCCATCCCAAGAAATTTTTTTCTCATCAGGATCAATTGCAGGGAGGGCTCCAATCTGATGTTGGATGGAGGTTCGTGGTTATTTGGCAAGTGGGGTTTATTTCTGCATAAATGGGGATCAAATTTTAATCCTTTGATGTAGAGTATTAACCTTGTTCTACTTTGGGTTAAGTTTTTGGATTTTCCTCTCCATATTTGGCATGAGAGCATCTTTCATGTTGTGGACAAAACTATTGGAGACTTGGTTTCCTTGGATCAGACTGCCATTTCTATGTCTCGGATGCTCTATGCCAAAATGTGTGTAATTGTAGATATTTATAAAGAACTTATGAGTTATGTTGAACTCAATTCTCATATGGGTACTTATATTTAGGTCATTGATTATTAAAATACACCCCAAGTTTTCCAAGAATGTAGGAAAGATGGACATTAGAAAAACTTTTTTCTTCTACATCCTAAAGCTTTGAGCAAGTTAGCGGTCCACAAGAATACTAGGGATAGGTAGGTGCCAAAGAAATTTTGCAAAAATGCAAAAGGTAAAGAGCCTGCTCCTTTTATGTTTGATGAGGCTGAAGCTCTTGGTGCTTTGAGTAAGGAGACTATTTCTAATTGCTCTGTCAAGGCTAAAACTCAAGTTGGTCCTAGTAAGGAGATTTAGGAGAATAATTCTCATCCATATATTTTGTTTGATAGTATTGAGGAGCTGAATAGGAAACCAATTAAGAGATTGGAGGTTATACAAGAAGTAAATGCCCAACTCCCTAAGGTGAACTAGTTTTATTTTACTCTTCAAAACTCCTTTACTTTTATTTCTATAGAGGAAGTTGTGTTGTAGAAAAGACTAGAAACTCCAATAGCCTCCCTTGGCCCTATTCTAGAGAAGGGCTGCCCAGACCCTAAAACTAAGATATAGAAAGTCTTGTAGTGTCATAGGAGTTAAAAGAAAAGTGGTAAGACCTAATAAGAGGGAGTTCAACTCTAATGTGGCCATTGGGACCCACCCTGATTTTGATCTAAAACAAAAATGAGTATTAGGTGTGGTAGTAGATAACTCAGATTGAATGCTTTTAAAATCTCCCCACCCAGGGTGAATGAGATGTTGTTGGATGTGATTTGAGTTGTAGATATTTTTGTGATTATTTTCTCGATCCTAGGTGTTATTTTGTGTTTTTCTTATTATTGCAAGATTTTGAACTCCTAGTTCTTTCCTAGTTTTCAGTTTTGCATCGCCTTTGGTGCTACAGATGTTCTTGTTTTCTTGGTTACCGTTGGGTGGAAAGAGGATCATGTTGTTGTTTTTAGATTTAAATCTCTTTTGTATGGGATTCAAATCTGATTGTGGATTTAAATTTCAAGTGCGGAGTTCCATTAATGCCTATTAGGGGCCCAATTGAAGGTAGGTATTTCAAATTGTCTGGATGACACTCCTTTCTTCATTGGAATTCAATAGTTCTAGGGATTGGGGAATGCTTTTGTAGCATTCCACGGAGGAGTGTGACCCACATGCATTTGTGGGTTGATTTTATTTCATTTTTGAAACTTTTTTCTAGGCAATTTTGTTTGTGGTATTTGGTTCCATATATGGTCATTTATTATTTTATTTATGGATATCGTTACCTCAAGGATTATTTTTGACCACCTCTTTTGGGTTTTTAGGTTTTTTCCTTTAGTGCAAAATTTTTCACTTTTTGATGTTGGTAGAGTGATTGGATTTAGTTTTCTTTTATTGAGTCATTTTCTCTATGTTGGTTGGGTACCCCTTTCTAGGATTGTTGATTGTAAGTCTTTGATTGGAGCTTGATGTTTAAGATTGTGGGATTACATTGATAAATGTCATATGATGTATCACCCTCAATTAATGGATAGATGTTAATTTAAGCACATATATAGATATATTTTTTTGATTAGTTGGACAAAAGGAGTTTTGAAAGAACCTCCAAACCTTATAACAAAAATAAGCTAATATTCAACTACTCTGGTACTGAGGACACTTCAAAAATTAAATCCAATCAACCCTTAGACACAACTACCTACACCCAAACAAACATATACTAGCTATAAAAACCCAGATATATAAACCAAATAGAGATAAAAGTTGGGCACGCAGGCCTGCATGGATAAACAAAGAAAAAAAACTGGGCATGCAAGCCTGACCAAAATATTTAAAAAGCAACATCCAATGGGGTAGGTTCCATCCATCTACCCTAAGTATTCTGACTTGAGTTTGACCTTTGCCTGAATTCATTGTCCAATGTGTTAGGGTAAAATAGGTAGTATATTGCATTATACTACATATGTTATTACATTTACTTTTCTACCATAGGAGATAGTTACTATGCTACAAATTACTTTCTAGTTACTATGGTTAATAACTAAATATCTTATGATATTTAGTTAGTTTGTTATAATAATCTATTATTAAACGATGTTAGTGCTTATAATGTTAAGTCGTTAAATAATCTATTTTGTAACCTATTTATACTTTGAAGTTAATGGCAAATCTTAATGTTCGATTTATTATTTCCTAATCTAATTCTTGTTCATTTTACATCATTGGTATCCTTACTGGGGTGGATAACACGAGCATCACTCGTTCCACCTGGTTACTTGGCATCTATGTTGACTCCTCCTTGTTGACTCCCATGTAGGCAATGCGTAGGCCCTCTAGGACCCACACATGATGCGCAAGCTCACCAGGCCCGCACGCATTGCACAGGCCCACTGGACCCCCTACAATAGCCTGTTGGCCCTGCAAGTTATTGCGTAGGCCCTCCAGGCCCGCACGCGTTGTGTAGGCCCATAAGCCTGCCCGTAGACCCATGTGACCTCCACATATCTAGGAGGACCAAGAGGGCAGGAGCACCCTCACCTCCCATATGGATGCACACATGGCCCATGACCTCAGGATCTGAGAGGGCAGCAGTGCTCTTCGATCCTCGACCACCTCAGGATCTACAAGGGTAGGAGGCCCTCTAATCGCAAAAATAAACTAATTACAATGCGATAAGTGGCGAGATCTAATGATATTTTGACTACATGCACCCTGAGGCACAACCTGGACCATTGACTAGGTGACACATGGCACAGCGACCACACACCACTTGGATGTTGACTAGACCAAAGGACTGACTCAGACTCGACACATGGTGGATAGCCACTGGACGATAAGACTAACTTGGACTCGACTAGGCCCACCCTTGGTGCCATGTGGCGGTGTCCAAAAAGGGTGGGCAAGACTCGTCGATTGCTCATAGGCAATCAACGTTGGATGGGAGTGTTGCGGCTTATAAAGCCTTATGCATCCCATTTTGGGATGCATGTGGGATAAATCCCACAAAGGCTCATCACCACCGTGGCCACCTTAAGTTGCAGCCACGCTGAAGACATTTCCAACCAGGTGGTGGCTCGGTTGGCTAGCACGGTCGCCTAGAATGCGTGGAGGCACCAGTTCGATTCCCAACGCCTCCAAATACAAAGGTTTTTAATCGATTTCATAATTTTTTTTCCAAAATTTTTAATTTTCTATAGTTTTTTCAGCATTAAAAATATTATTTTTTGTTTTTTTTTATAATTTATTTTCAAATTGGCATAAAATATTCAATTTTTAATCAAATTGGACCATTTTTTTCTATTTTTTCCCTAAATTATAGAAATTTCATCTTAAATACATATATTTTTTGCTTTATTAAACTTAGAGAACTTGAAATCCAAACAAAATTTTTGCCTTAAATGTTCCAAAATAAAATAGTGTTTTCTCTCAATTGGAGACAAAAGAAACATAGGAACCTCTTTTTGGAAAATTTTAAAAACCTGCTTCAACATTTTTTTGTAATAAACTCCACAGAAGTTCTATAGTTTTCTTCATTCATTTTTGGAGATATAAGACATAGAAACTCAACAATTCTATTGCAAAACACATAGCATGCCATGATTGAGGAAGCATAAAGGTTATCTCATTTTCCACAAACCTTCAAACTTTGCTTTTGTTCTCTCCTTCAAGAAAAGAGACATAAAACATAAAATAGCAATTTTTTGTTGTAAACTTGAGATCTATTCAATCCTATTTTTTTTTCTCCTCATGCTTGAGTGTGGAAGGCAAAAACCAAAGTTGTGTGTCAACTGGTCTGGAAGCCTTTCAAATGCGGGTCGTGTGTCAACTTGTCTTGAAAGGAGTGCTCTAATTTTTCAATTTTGTAAAAATTAAGGGGGGATAGAAGTCATATCTTGTGATTCTATTTTTTTGCAAAATTGTAAAGAGAAAGGTGGGATATTTCAAAGCAATAAAGGTGCATTCTCGATTGTACTCAACACCTTCTCTTAAAAATTTACAATACTAGGTGCATTTTTGGTTGCATCGAACACCTAGAGTGATAATAATTTGGGTTGCTCTCTTGTTTTTGATTATTACACTAACTATCATGTTTTATGTGTGCAATTAAACAATTAGATAGAAAATTGAAGGAGAATTTCACAAAACCCAAACTTCACTCCAAATCGTGCTACACCTTGCACAGGTTAAAACAAAGTCAATTTTATTCCCCATCAAAAGTCAAAATTCAAAACACCTTGATTAACTCTCTTTGTTTGGCTTATTTTCCTCAAAATTTCCATCCTTCTTGAAGGGTGTTAAGACAGGTGCCATTAAATATCCTAGAAAGCACAATCATAAGTCTTTCAAAACCTACCCCTTTAATTTTCTCTATTTGTTTGGCTTAAAATACTCAAAAATTTTATCCCTTGTTAAGGGTGTTATGGCAGGTGCCATTAAATATCTTATAGAAGCAAATTAAACATCTTCCATATACTCTTTTTAGGGTATAGTGAAAGATACAACCATCTTAGTCCTATCAATTTGAAACCTTCACCATGGCCATGATGCACAAGTATCTCACTAAGAGCCAATTGCTCAAAGGTTCAAATTATTCTACATGAAAGACTAAGATGAAAGCTATATTAACTATAGAGGATCTATGGTCTATAGTGGATGGAAGTGAAACCATACCTCAATCAATAGGAGCATATCAAACAACATGTTGTGGCTGATCCACAACACACCCCAAAATTGGGGACCCACATTTTTTGCATACTTTCAAAGAAGATCTCAGTGACCCAGATGCTAAAAATCAAGGAAAAAGGCAAAATATCACAAAATGAAAAAATGTCGCGATATCGCGACATGTTGCTCCGTCGTGGCCAGAAAAGAAAAGTTGTCACAATTTCGTGACATGTTGCTCCGTCGCGGCCAGAAAAGAAAAGTTGTCACGATTTCGCGACGTGTTGCTCTGTCGCTACTGAGAAAAGAAAAGTTGTCGCGATTTCGAGACGTGTTGCTCTGTCACTGCTGAGAAAAGAAAAGTTGTCACAATTTTGCGACGTGTTGCTCTATCACTACTGAGAAAAAGAAAGTGTTGCGATATCACGACAAGTCACGTTTTCATGGCTCAGACAAGTGAAGTGCAACAGAACATAAAAGTGTCACGATTTCATGACATGTCACGTTTTCACAGCCAGGAGTAACAAAATGTAGCAAAATGGAAAATGTCGTGATATCGTGACATGTCATGAAATCACAGTTGAAGGCAGCAAGAGAAGAGTCAATGCAAAGTTGTCGCAATATCGCGACATGTCACCATTTCATGAATTGAAGACGAGATGAAGGGCAAAGGATAAAAAATGTTGTGATATTGCAACATGTCATGTTTTTGTGACCTAGAGCAGCTGAAGTGAACAGAATGAAATAGTGTCGTGATTTCGCAATAGAAAGTAGTGAGACAGCCCGAAATGAAAAGGTGTCACGATTTCGCGACAGAAAGTAGCAAAGTGGTATGGAGAGAAAAAGTGTCATGATTTCGGGACAAAAAGCAGCGAGGTGATACCAAATGAAAAGGTGTCGCGATTTCGTGATAGAAAGTAGCAAAGTTGTACGGAATGAAAAAGTGTTGCGATTTCACGATAGAAAGTAGTAGGATGATGCCAAATGAAAAAGTGTCAAAATTTCACGATAGAAAGTAGCAAAGTTGTATGAAACAAAAAAGTGTCACGATTTCGTGATAAAAAGTAGTGAGACAACCCGAAATGAAAAAGTGTCACGATTTCGTGATAGAGAGCAGTCAAAGTGGTACAAAGAGAAAAAGTGTCACGATTTCATGACAGAAAGTAGTAGGATGATGCCGAATGAAAAAAGTGTCATGATTTCACGACAGGAAGCAGTGAGATGATGCCGAGTGAAAAAGTGTCGCGAAGCATTACAGTTCACAGAGAAGATCAAG
>JAQPPZ010005082.1:0-25788 GCA_028583015.1 Wollemia nobilis
GACCAACATTGATGTTATTGTCTTCTCAAGCCATATTAATTTTGAAGTGTTGGATGCATAGCTCTAGTATATACAATCATATGCTTCTATGAACCATTTATCAAATATTAAGAGGATTTCTTTAAAGCCTTGAAGATGTTAGAATGGGATACATATTATTTTAAATTCATTAACAAAAGGATCATAGATTATGGAGATCCCATCAAAACCTTGATAGCATTCATAAAATTGGTTACTCATTTCTTCTACCCTTTACACCATCATAAATATAATTACATGTGCTTCTAGGAGTTGCAATAGCATCAAGATAAATTTTCCCAATTAATATATTGATGAGTTTAACAAAAATTTTAATTGTCCATGCATTGACAATAATGAAAAGTATCAAGTTCTTAAATTCATCAATGGAATCTATTATCACATCTACTAATATATATAGTTTCTTCCTATAAATTACTTGGTGCAAGTATTTATTTATGACCAAATTAGAATAAAAATATCAAGAAAATTCAAAAAGCATAGTATCGTCCATGTATTAGGAACCACCAATGCCAAACCCAAACTAGCTTTTGTTGAAACACCTATCACATCAATGCCTAAGCACCCTATAATACCTTTAAATACTAAAAATTTATCTTCAAAACATAATTAAGGTAAGAAAAAGGTGGTAAATAAGGGGTGCAATCATAGAAAGACTTGCACTCATAGTGAAATTGACTATAGAACACAATTTCTTTTTTTCGATGATGTATGAAGCACTATATTTCAAACATCAAAAGTGAGAAAATTGATATCAAATGTTTGAGTACCAAAAATCAGTAAATTGATAAGACCTCAACCTTTGAATTTTTTTAAGGACAAGATCATTTATTATACATTTGCAATGGAAGGAAAACCCCTTCATATTATCATTGACATTATAAGTATAAAACATCATCATATATAATACTACCAAATGACTTGACTTATAGATGATGATGCATCCACAATATTTTGCTATTGGTTGGCTTCACCCCCAAAAAGGAGTAGATATTTAGCCTTAGTGAACTCTTGAGTATGGTATAACATCAATTTCCAACAATATCACATGAGATGTGGAGCCATAAGAAATTTATGGCATTCTACTCAAGAGGTCTTATCTCTTTGACTTCCAAGTGACCTACCAAGATTTCCCACAAAAATGATTTAAGTGAATCAATGGAATGAATTACCACATGCCAAAGTCGCTATCCATGAAGAAGATGAATATTTTTTTGATTAATACATTTTAAGAGATTTATTTATAATATTCAAAAAATTATTTTGATTATCGTCTAATTTAAGAGCCATGGTGCCATGAAGTTTTGCCTTGTCATGCTAGTGGAATTTTTCTTAGGATAGACTCAAAATATGAATGTCTACTTAATTCATTGTTTGAAATATTCCAAGATCAATGAGGAGTGCCACTATATTATATAGTCAATTATTAAATTTATTTAATTATAGGAGATTCATTGCCTAACAATATATTATAAAATTGACAATTTGAAAAAATGACAAGATCTTATTATATATTCAAGAGATAATTAATCAAGATAAGTCAAGCCAATATCTTCTCTTGTGATAATGCCATTATTTTGGTTTTAAAAAAGGATAATACCATGCACTTATGATTTGTTATACCAACTATAGGAGGCTTGACACTTCATTAAGATCAACTTCAAATTAGGTTATCATCAAGCCCTTTTCAATCCTATATATATATATATATATAAGATAACCTTTGAGATAAGATAAGGACTACATAAGTGGTTGGTTATGTCTTTTGATTTGATCTATGCACCTACTACATTCATGCACCTAATGAATGATGTATGATTCAGGAGCATACAATGGTGTAAAAGTGATCTTGCATCACCCAAAAAATATTGTAATTATTTAATTTTGTAAAAACTAGTAAAACTAGTAAAAACCAGTAAAATTAGTAAAACTAGTTTTTCTTGCAGGATATTTTTAAAGGTCTTAGAGGTCGAATTTGAGGATTTTTGGCTAGATGTGAGCCTTGGTGCAAAGAGCTAAGGATTTCCGCACTTAGCTCATTTCATGCCATTTCCAAAAATATGTTGTAATATTCAATCAGGTCAATGAGCGCAAAGTTATGACCTCCGCAAGTTGCCCCAAATTTCAAATTTGAAATTTCAAGTTTTAGGTGGGAAAAAAGGGGAAAATAGGGCATAAGTGGGAATTTTCAAAATTGTAAGAGGGCTCTTCTTTTGGGATCCTTATTTTTAGCATGAATGTAATGGAAAGCTTTGGCTCCTTTTAGCATTTTTGGTTTCAATGGATTGTATGTGTTTTTTTAATGCAACTCTACTTCAAGTGGTATCAGAGCGAGAGTTCCTGAGTGTGTAAATAGAGCGCCGAACGTGAGGCAGTTTACACCAGGATCTGTGGTTAGGGTTTGTGGGAGAAGTGAGCATAATGCCTCCATGAAGAAACTATGGTGGTGGGAGAAATATGGTGCCAGAAGAAGATTTTAGATCTTTGTAGAGGCAAGTTCAAGCTCTGCAAGAGGAGCTACGTAGAGGGTTTGGGCCAAGGAGAGAAGAATGTAGTGAAGATGAAATTGAAGAAGAAGAGGCCCAATTCAAAGAAGAATAAGAAGAGGTAGTAGATCCTGCACAAGCCAGATTGTATAAGGCCATATCACATATTGGAAAGAGACCAAAGTTTGATGTCTCCACGTATTCTAGAAATCTCAACCCAGAAGAGTTGATCGACTAAATATATAACATGAAGGAATACTTTGAGTATGAGGAGGTAGAAGATCCCGAGAGGGTCAATTTTTCTAGGACCAAGCTAAAGGGTCATGCTAGCATATGGTGGAATGGAGTGCAGCTAGACAGAAACAAAAGAGGAAAAGAAAGGATAACGAGGTGGGAGCGGATGGTGGAGAAGTTGAAGAGACAATTGATTACGAGTTGGATCTGCTCAAGAAAATGTAGGGTTTGAGATAATCGAGTAAGTCTATAAAAGAATATATAGAGGAGTTCTATAAGATCCTGATTAGAACAGGCCATTCTGAGGCCAACAAGGAGAAGGTAGCCCGTTATATTAATGGGTTAAGATCAAGTATTCAAGAGGAGTTGATTCTATTCAGGATGAACACCATTGAAGATGCTTATCAGTTTGCCTTGAAGGTAGAAGAGAAGTTGAACAAGAGGTTTGAAAGCAAATAGAGAGGAAGAGGTCGTGGTGGAAGAACTGGTGGGAGAACAAATGGAGGACAGAATGAGGACCAAAAGAAAACTAGGGATACAAGCAACAATCAAGACCAAAAGGGAGAAAATTCTTACCGCCCCCGTGAGAAAAATAATAACTACCAAAATAATGGTTACCAGAGAGGAAGAGGAAGGTCTAGATGCGGGTTTGGAAGAGGAGGATTTCATGGAACCTATTTCCACTATGGAGAAGAAGGACATCGAGCATACGAGTGTCCACAACACCAAGGAGGAACAAATAGGATGCCTTAAGGTAAGGCCCAAGCTGCTGTTGTTGATGAAGGTGTTGAATCTGAGCACTCTGAAGAAGCAGAAAGAGAAGTAATGATAACAAGGAGAGCCTTGCTGAATGAGGAGAAATATCCAGATCAAAGGAAGAGCTTATTTAGCATAAGGTGTAAATGTGCAAGTAAGGTCTGTAATGTTATCATAGATAATGGTAGCACGAATAACCTAGTTGCAAAAGGAATGGTTACCAAACTGTAGTTAGAGAGGAAGAGACACCCGCATCCATATCGAATTGCATGGTTGTAGAAGGACCATAGGGCTTTGGTCAGTGAGCAGTGCTTGGTAAAATTTAATATTGGGAATTATTGTGATGAGGTCATGTGTGACATCTTGCCTATGGATGCTTACCATTTGCTATTGGGAAGGCCATGGTAGTTTGATCGGTATGCAATGCATGATGGGCGTGCCAACACTTACTCCCTGACAAAGAATGGAGTGCGCCATAAGTTGAAGCCCCTAAAGGAGGTGGACAAAAAGGTATGTAGTAGTGCCATAATCTATTTAGTTGAAGGTAGAAGGTTTTTGGATGGTTTGAAACATGAGCATATGTGCTATGCATTAATTCCTAGAGTTAAGGAAGAAGAATGAAAAGATACCCTAGTAGAAGTCTTAGGTCTGTTAGAAGAATTTCTAGATATTATATCAGATAATGTACCATAGGGTTTGCCACCAGTGAGGAATATCAGTCACCATATAGATTTGGTACCAGGATCTAGTTTACCCAATAAGGTAGCCCATAGAATGACTCCTGTAGAAAGTGATGAGATAAACAGACAAATCCAAGAGTTGCTAAAAAAGGGACTGATTCAGGAGAGACTGAGTCCATGTGCAATACCTGCAGTAATAGCACAAAAGAAATATGGAGAGTGGAGAATGTGTACAGACTCCCAAGATATTAACAAGATCACCATAAAATAGATGTTCCCATTGCCAAGGATGGATGACATTATGGACTGTTTGAGTGGAGCCAAGTACTTCACAAAGATTGACTTGAAGAATGGGTACCATCAAATTCATGTCAGAGAAGGGGATGAGTGGAAGACAACCTTCAAGACCAGAGAGGGTTTGTATGAGTGGTTGGTCATGCCATTTGGGCTAACCAATGCACCAAGCACATTCATGCAGCTTATGAATGAGGTATTGAAGGAGTTTTTAGGAAAATTCATCATTATCTATTTGGATGACATTTTAATATTTATCAAGACCCTGGAAGAGCACTTAATGCATATCAGAAGAGTTTTTAAGAAGTTGAGGGAGGAGCAATTGTTGATTAATTTGAAGAAGTGCAGTTTTGTGAAGGAGTTAGTGTATCTGGGATTTGTCATCTCAACTGAAGGTCTAAAAATGGACCCAAAAAAGGTGAGGGCTATCATTGAATGGCCTACTCCAAGTAGCATAACTGAGGCAAGAGCATTTCATGGGCTATCATTGAATGGCCTACTCTTCATGTTGTCTGTTACGCATATCATTTTACCAATATATATCTTCTTCGATTGATTCATGAGCGTGAGGAGAAATTCTCACCTTACAAAGTTATCCGGTTGATCGATTAATAATAGAAGTGTCTTATTTAAATGCATAGAATAAAATATCTCCTTTATCTTCACGTGTTTGGTAGTTATCCCAACTTGGTGCATATGACGTGGAGTCAACGGTCAACATTGTCCCACTTGCATTCTTGGTCAATCTCACAAAGTATGGAGGCGTGGAGGCACATTTTCATGAGGAAGGTGCCTACTTTTGTTGGGCACCTTATTCATAAGGAAGGTGCCTACTTCTACTGGGTGCCTTCTTTATAAGGAAGGTGCCTACTTCCATGGGCACCTTCTTTATGAGGAAGGCACATACTTCTGCTAGGCACCTTCTTTATGAGTAAGGCACCTACTTCTGCTGGGCACTTTCCTTGAAGAGGAAGGCACTTAATCTCATGCCTTAGTCTTCGAAAGTAGAAGTATGTCAAGTCCAAGTGGATGTAGACACCAAATTAGTACCAACACCTACATTTATACACATTTCCCACTAAAAACACCAATCAAGAATAATACTGGATTTTCTATTAATTATATGCATAAGTTATATAAAATACATCTCATATGATTATTAAACCAGTAATGATGCCCCTTAACAGTGTATATAAAATGAACATTTATGGTGCTCATCATCCCCCCATGCCTAACATGTGCCATGCCCTCATGGCACCAAAAGCGAAAGTTATCCCTCTCGCAGGCTGACCATGCCTAAATATTGTCATGTTCTTGTGACAACAGCCCCCGGGATATATATTTTTCTTTTCTTTTTCTTCTTTTTTTTCAATGGCCTTCAGCACCTTTATTTTTCTTCCGCTGAGCACTGTTATTTTTTTCATTTAGCACTGCTGTGTTTTTTTTTTTTCAGTACTATTTTTTATTCAACACTACGTTTTTCTTCTTCTTCTTCCATTGAGTGTTGATATTCTTCACCCATCGAGCGTTGTGGCACCAGAAAAAGTCTGAAACACATCCTAACTAATCATTGTGGACAAATAGTTAAATTGTGACCACACTGTTCAGGGCAAATGACCACTACACTAATTTTCTTATAAATACTGGTATTTTCCCATGTTGCACATTGGTCATATTTGGTGAGACCAAATTGGTTTAAAATAAGTGCAGTCACCAACCGCTACTTTTACCCACATATGAAACATATTTGACATCTCTATAACCTCCTTTGTGGTATAGAGTAGCATCATTTATATGTGTTCACTCAAGTCGGTTGCCATTGTCATGAGGCAGCAATAAAAATGATGTCAAATTTATTCATGTAGATGCCATAGCCTTTTTTTTTTAATATCTGAGGCATAACATGTGTTTGAATTCTAATGGGATATTTTGAGAAATTATGGAGGCATCGGTTGATATTAGCATAAAAATAATTTGAAAATAATTATACATATAATTAGCAAGAAAATCAGTACATACCGGGTGAATTTCATAGAACCTAATGTATATGATGTTGGTGGTGTGAGACATCTTCACATTGGTGCTCCTAGAGATTTTATTTATTTATTTTTCTCTCTAACTGCCTTCTTCCTCCACACCACTAATTATCATTGTTCTTCTTTCTTCTATAGGTGTGGATTTAACAAATCCAGCATTGCAACCATAATTTACCATTTTTTTTATTCTCCCTCGCTTAAATTGGTGACACCCTCATTGCTAGCAATAGGTCCCTCTGCACAACAAGTCTGTAGCCTTCCAAACATCAAGTCCCATACTGAACAATAGGCACCCCCATCAAGGGAGAATAACATCGCTTATTGGTGCCTTCCTCCAAGTGGAAAAAGGTACAATTGTACTGGATTGATTGTAGGCACTCTCTTCCTAGTGGGAAGTAAGTGCCTTTTTTGCTTTACCGCACTCCTAATTGTAGGGCATGGGATGTTACATATGTTAGTACTATTTTATGTCAGCTCTGCCTACAGATTGTATTCATGACTATGTCCGGTGAAACTATACACACAAAATCTAAAAAATAGGAATCATGCCTGTGCCTGAGGCCCTAGCTCTTAGGATGCCTTCAGATTGCATTCATAGGGTATGATTACCTGCACACACGAAAGCAAGAAAATAGAAGTCACGACTCTGTGCCTATTAGGCCATGGCTCTCAGGATGCCTGAATCTTGCATTCAATTCATGATTTCTTGCAAAGCAATAAGAAAACAATTTTTATGCTAAGCAGGACATGTTCTATGCATTTTTTTTTCATTGGGAGGATTCGCATGACTTTTTTTTTATCAAGGTGCCTCTAATGTATGACGTCAAGGAGCCCCCTCACTTATTCCTATTTTTTTCTTTGTGCCATCGAACCACCCAGGTGTGAGAAAGGGATCAAGGCACCATAGATATCAAGGCACCTACTTGTTGTGGAAGGCACCTTCAATGTATGGTGCCTTCTTGATGTAGAAGGTGCCTCCAATGTATGGCACCTTCTTCATGTGGAAGGCACCTCCAATGTATGGCACCTTCTTGATGCAGAAGGTACCTCCAATGTATGGTGCCTTATTTATGCAGAAGACGCCTCCAATGTATGGTGTCTTCTTCATGCAGAAGGCACCTCCATTGTATGGCACCTTCTTCATGCGGAAGGCACCTTCTTGATGATCAAGGCATATTTCACTTTATTTTTTTTCATATCCTCCTCTTTTTCTCCTCTTTTTTTTCTTTCTTTTTTTTTTTTTTAACGAATGATTGAACATTCGTCCAAGCTAATGGTATGGTATGGGGTCTCCCCCATGCCAATGTCTAATCCACTCTTGCAAATGTGAGATGATTGTTAATGGAGCTTGTTGACCGTTACTTGAACATTGTCTCGACACTCTACTTTATACGTGGTGTAGCATGTTCATCATTTACTTAGGTTGTAATAGTCACACACCTTGCAACAAAACTTTCCCAAAGTTTCACAAGCACCTTGGACTTGAAGCCTTTTGCTTGATCAGGATTACTTAGCCTACGTTCAGGTGCTAATGTTACCAAGGTAAAACTCTGCTAGCTTTCACCTGCTAGATTGGATGCTACACAATCAGGTACACGAGATAGTTTGTATAGTGTTATTACGAACTCCACATATAAATCTCAATTCATGAAATCTCAACAGACACCTCCTTATTTGTCTACATCGCACTTCATGATGTCCTGCAAAACATAAATGAAAAATCTAAACTAAAGGCATTAAAATAAAATTCTAACTATTTTTTTTTTAATTTTTTTCCATTATATATATATATATATATATATATATATATATATATATATATATATATATATATTAATCTTCTAATTACTTTTGGCTCCTCCCTTGCTTTATTTAGTGACCAGTTGGAGATTTCTCATTTCCCTTCTAGACCAACCTGGTCCTAGGGAAAGAGGATACTTTCTTCCAACAAGTAAAAAATAAAGCTTCTCTTTTTTTATTTGTATTTTAACTTGGAGCCTTTTTTAATAGAAGATATTTTTTTATTTTTCATGAACACTGCAAACAGTTTTCATTGTGTTTTTGGTGGCAATAATGAAGGTGGGATCTCCCCCCATACCTATATTTGAACTAGTCTTCTAAAACATCATCAATTTCATTATCAACTAGTTTGATGTGTTCTAGCATGAGAAGAGCAATTTCCCCCTTTGATCTCAAAACCAATTTTTTTCAACGTAATGGCAAAATGTGCAGGCTAGAAAATGACTATCTACGGGTTGACAACTTGGAGAAAACATGGCATAGCAGTATTTAAAAAACACATGTTAGTTTCTGATTCACCAGTTCTCCTCAAGCGCAAGTGAAGAGCATACTTCATAACAAGATGTTCTTTAAAAATTTTGTTGTATCATTTTTCCTGCTATTAATTTCATCATAAAAAACATTTACCAATACATTGCAAAAAGTTCAAGCCTGTAAAAAAATTATCGTTAGAACTAGGCATAATTTTCCAATGGTTTCTACGTAGAAACACTTCCCTAAATATTTTCAACTATCAGCCCTAGGTTGTGCTATTTCATTGATTTCTTGAAACCATTGAAAATATGATGGAAATCCTTCAATGCCAGATTTTTCTAATTTTTTTCAACAACACATTTTATTTCTACTTCTACACTTAATATGGTACATCAGATTCATTCCTGAATTTACCTAAGAGGCTGGTAAATTTAACAGTCGCTCGCTTATAGAATTTGGCCCTGATTTTACCAACAACTGTTTTGGCCCTGCTTTTACCAGCAACTATTTTGGCCCTGTAAAAGGGCCCTTGGTGGACTCATGCTTCTCAGATAAAATATTTATAGGTGATTTCAAATAAGATTTTTAATTGACCCGTAAATCCTAACACTACAATTTGACACTCCCCGAAAACAGTGCCAAAATGGTGAGCAAAAATTCATGTCCCAAAAAATATTCATTTATATTCCATAAACTATCAATCTGGTAAGTCCATAAACTTATGAGTGTCACACACAGTATATGCCTGTAGTGTTGGGGAATGAATTCGGTTGTACCTTATTTAGTTTGGTGGGGGAAGTTTGTGCATTTTTATTTCAGCCAAACTAAATAAACTAAGTGCAAAAAATTAAATAAATAAATTACGAACTAAAACTAAGTGCTGGAAATAAAACTATAGAAATAAAATGCAAGGAAATAAACACATGCAACTAAATTAAATAAAGCAATAACTAAAGAAATAAACTAATCTACAAAAAATAAATAAAATAAATAAATAGGGGAGGACTACTGCAAGGAGTGGGTCCAAGCTCCCTGTTGTGGCTGATCCACAACACACCCCAAAATTGGGGACCCACCTTTTTTGCAGGCTTGCGAAAGAAATCTCGGTGACCCAGATGCTAAAAATGAAGAAAAGAGAAAAAATGCCTAAGTGTTGAAAGTGTCGCGAAATCGCGACCTGTCGCGCCATCGCTGCCGAAACAGGAAAGTGTCACGAAATCGCGACATGTTGCCCCGTCGCGGCCCGAAAGAGGAGAGAGAAAAGAAAACAAAAGGTGTCGCGAAATCGCGACATGTCGTTGGCAAAAATGAAAAGGTGTCGCGATATCGCGACATGTCGCTGAAAAAAATGAAAAGGTGTCAAGGAAGTAAAAATGAAAAGGTGTCGCGAAATCGTGACATGTCGCTGGTAAAAATGAAAAGGTGTCACAAAATCATGACATGTTGCTCCGTCGCGGCCCAGGCAGGAGAGAGAAAGGCAAGAATGAAAATCATCACGATTTCGCGACGTATGACACGTAGAAATGAGAAGTGTCACGATTTCACGACGTGTTCTGGAAAGTGTACGGACGAAGAAGTGGTAGCGATTTCGCGACGTGTTCTGGGCAAAGTGTACGGACGAAGAAGTGGTAGCGATTTCGTGACATGTTCGGGAAAGTGTACGAACGAAGAAATGGTAGCGATTTCCGACAGGTTTTGCCAAAGTGTACGGATGAAGAAATGGTCACGATTTCGCGACGTGTTGCTGCAAAGTGTACGGATGAAGAAAATGGTCACGATTTCGTGACGTGTTTTGCCAAAGTGTACGGATGATGAAAATGGTAGCGATTTCACGAGGTTCGACAAAGTGTAAAGAAAATGGTACAAATCACGAGAAAGGAGAGAAAGTTAGCAAATGAAGTTGGAGAGATGGTCCGGAAGAGGAAACGATAGCGATTTCGTGACAGGTTTTGCCGAAGCGTACGGAGAACAAAAATGGTCGCGATTTCGCAATAGGAAGCAGCCAAGGCGTACGGAGAAGAGAAACGTCACGATTTTGCAACAGAAGGTAGCATTACAGCCAGAAACAAAAGGGTGTCACGATTTCGTGACAAGTTACAACGAAAGGGTACAGAAGGAAAAAGTGTCACGATTTCACGACAGGTTTCGGAGAGATGGCCCGAAGTAGAAAAGCGTCACGATATCGCGACATGTCTCATTTTCACTGTGCTGGAAGGCGGACAAGGCTGTGGGCAAGAAAGCGTCGCGATATCGCGACATGTCACGATTTCGTGACATGTCGCGTTTTCGCGGCCAGGAAGGTGAACAGGCTGCATGCCATTTTTGTCGCAATTTTTGCAGAAAGACGTTACAGAAGGCACGGAGAACGTGAGACACGTGGCATACAGGTGTCAGAGTTGCAGAAGCGTTACATGCAACAGAAGATTTCAAACGTTTCGACATAAAGCATGGAATAAAGGCATCGAAAAGGCGGGAATTTGAAGAGGCGCATTTTGGGAGGTGAAACGAAGAGACGCAGGGAGAATCGAAGAGCCACGCCAGACAGTATAAAGCCAGAAGTGCAGATTGAAGATAGGGTTGGAAATTGTTGCTTGCAGAGTTGCAGAGACAAGGGCTTCATGCCATTCTGGGCCTGCACTTGGGCAATTTCCTTCATTTGTTCTGGAATATTAAAGCCTGGAACATTCTGTAAATGTAATTGATACATCATTTAATACAGAAATACAGAGTGTTGGCATCTCATTGATGAGAAAGAAGGAGTCATTTTGTGCATGCATGATTTAATGTTTTATCATTCATTTCAGATTTCTAAGGCTTTTAGGTGAAGTTTAATGCAAGTGTTCTTGGTTGCTTCATGCGAATGCCTAAATCTGGAATTACAGTAGAAACCCTAGAAACCCGCACCTAACTTATTTGGATTGTGCGAATTTGCAGGTTCATTAGGTTAGGTTGCATGCAAAAAACCTCATTATCTTCGGTTTCATCGAATTGATGATAGCACTCTGGATGTAGTTTAGTTTCATTTTCATTTGCTTTTCTTTATTTTTCAAACCTTTATTTTATTTTCTGCATTTTAATTACTGTGATTCAAGTAAATAACTCGAAAATCCATCAAAATCCAAGATCAAAATAGATTTATTTATTCCCTTTGAGTTCACCGCAATTTCAAATTAAAGTAAACTACAGTGCCCCTTGTTAACATCCACTTGCAAACCCTAAGGTATTCCTAGCATTTCAATTGAAGAGCATCATTGGTGAATGAAGAACTATCATAACAGGAACCTTGGAGAAATTATTTAGTCATAATTTCTTTGCAAGCAGAGGATTTTGGGACTCAGATCCTACCGGAGAGTGTGCTTTCACAACTGGGTGAAAACACCACTCAACATATTGGCGCTAGAAGGAGGGCACGAATTGGTTTATTTTGTTTTGATTTTCATACCTGAATAATATGTTTTTGATCTAATTTTGAAATCATATAATAAATCTCACAGACGGCTAAACTGCAACATTTGTTTTTTGTTTCTGTTGCAGGTTTTCTTTGAAATAGCCGAGGGTTTCATCAGGTAGGCTGGACCCACCGCGTCGTATTGCAACCAGGTCCCAAACAACCGGGGAAACCATTTTTCATGACCTTACTGGTACTCCCAAGAGTAAAGCCAAGCAAGTCGTAAGTTCACCAGTCACGAAAGACCTATTTTCTCCAGGAACATCGAGTGGACCTACGCCAGTAATATCCGTTGCCCCTAGTGTGCCTATAGTAAGTAATATTTCTACTGCTATTGTAGGTCTGTCTTCATCAATTTTGAGTCAAATGGCTCAAGCTCCAACAGCTCCTTGGTATGGAGCTAACAATACTCCTTTGAATATTGCTGGGGATATCCATGAAATCCCCAAGAACATTGAAATATTTCTGCCTAAATACAAACCAGATGGCCCAAGAATAGCAGAAGAACATATCCAAGCCTATAGGGATGTTTTAATTAGGCTGCAAGTTCAATATGAAGATGTGGCCTGCAGACTGTTCCCCATGAGCTTAGATCCAATAGCATATGAATGGTATATATGCTTGCCAACTGGTTCAATCACCTCTTGGACACAAATGGAAAATGCCTTTGTCAATCAATTCAGGTCACCCTTAGATCCCGCAACTATTTACAATCAGTTTATTACATGCAAAAGGGGCCAAGGGGAACCGATTAGAATGTTTAATCAGAAGTTCCAAAAGTGCTATAATAGAGCAATTAGGCACTTTGCTATTGATCCCGCAGTGGCTTTGCAGATATATTTTGGGGCATTGGACCCCATGACAGCCATGTTTGCAAGGCGCAATCCTCAAGTTACCACGCTGGCTTTGGCCTATAATGAAGCCATGACTATCGAGCAGCAAATGACACCACAAGGCTACGGGTTTACCTAGATGCCTGTGATGGGACAGTATGCTCCATATGGTCAAGCTCCCCAGGCAAATCAACTCATGGCACCACAAATGCCAAGCATGAACGCCTTCCCATATCAGCAGCCGTATCCACCAAAACCCGCATATGCACCCATTCCAATCCAACCACTCACATCCATTCCACCTGTCCCTGCATTTTTGCAGAACAGTCAATCAACTATGCAAGGAACTAGCCAAGTCAATCCTCAGGCCATAGTTCCTTTTCCAAATCCTACCCCGATTCAAAGTGTCAATCCATACGGGAATCCAATTCCTCAGAACCCGACCCCAGTGTTGAATCAAGACCCCATTAATTATGCGAATCCAACGGGGGTTAACAACAATATGATTCCACCAAAAGATGTTTATTCAGAAGTCGAAGAGCTCAAGAAATTAGTTCATAAACTGAGCAATGACAGGGTTCAACAACAGAAGTATGAGTCCCATGCCCCTCACCCAAATCAAAATTTTAACAATAGAGGGAGGCACTGGAACACCAAACCTAACAATGGGGGAGTTCCCGCTCCCATTGCTAATCAATTAGATGCTTCTGCAGGACCTAGCCAATCCAATTCTCTTTTGAATCTTTCGGATTTGGCATGGGAAAGGGGGTGCAGGTTGCACAACACAAAAGAACACAATGAGAGGAATTGTCCTGAAATTGCTAGATACACTCATTGTCTTCAGGCACAAGTTGATGATTTGGAGCTGGTATCAAATGAGGGTCCATCGCAACATCAAGATGATAATATTATGGTGATGGAAACTGTATATCATCAAGAAGGTGAGAGTGAGGAAGAAGAAGATGAAATTCTGGAACAGGAGGTGCAAGCTTTTCGAGATTTTAGAAAGGGGAATCATGGATACCATTTGAGAAGTAAATCTAAAACCCCTAAAACCTCATCAACACCTCCAAACAACCCTTTTCTTCCTCCCGATACTAAGGCAAATAATAATCCTCCCCCTCCACTTAGAAGAGAAATGTCTAATGATGTGCAGAAGACAGTCAAATTCGAAAAGCCAAACTATGACATAGTGGAGGATCTAAAGAAGTCCAAATCTAGCCTTTCGTTCTTGGACGCAGCTAGACTGCCGGGCCAAAAGGAGGCATTGATAAAAGCTTTGAACTCACCTGATCAAACGTGGAAAGGAAAAGGAGTTGAATCTCATCTCATTTTGCGAAAAGAGAGAAGGGATGTCCCGCCATTCTTACTGACTCTGAGAATTGCGGGTAAGAATTTGCATAACTGTTTGGTGGACACAGGTGCCACGAGCAACCTCATGCCTACAAAAATATGTAAAATGCTAGGTCTGCAACCTGTTTCATCCAAATGTACAGTCCTGCAACTGGACAGATCAGAGGTAAATGTAGTGGGGACTTTATATGATGTCAAGATTCAATTGAATTTTGAACCCAGGGTTCAGCAAGTTGTGGACATTCTGGTGGTTAATATCCCAAGTAGGTATGGAATGCTACTTGCGAGGGATTGGATGAAAACTCTGAATGGCTATTTTTCAATAGACTGCTCACATTTGTGGCTACCATGGAAGGGAATTGCAAACCAAATCAGAGTGGAAAATGAACCGAGGCTTAAGGAGATTATAATAGATTTTAACAAGCCGAATGAAGTTCAGTTTTCTGAGCCAGAACTAGGAGTTTATGCACTTGATGTTGAGGAAGCTGCTGAAGAGCCTAATGAGGAGGCGTGTCAAGGTGGCTCTTCTGAGGAAAATGATTACACGTGGTTGCTCAGGTTCGATGGATCAAAATCTAGACAGGGAGCAGGAGCTGGAGTCGAGCTCACTGGTCCAGGAGGTAAACCATTATTAGCTGCTTACAGACTGCAATTTCCTTGCACGAACAATGTGGCAGAATACGAAGCATTGATCTTTGGTTTACGTCTAGCATTGAGCAAGCATGTTAAATGCTTGAAGGTTTTGGGAGATTCTGAGTTGGTAGTCAAGCAAATCAAAGGACAATATACATGCCACGACAGGAGACTAAGCCTTTATAGAACTAGGGTTATGGACCTCATGGAGGAGTTCGATGCATTCAATATAGCCCTTATTTCTAGGAAAGGAAATCGAATAGCAGACTCTCTTGCAGTCGCCGTGGGCATGTTAAACCCGGTTGATATAAAAAGATGTAAAAAGTTTTCTATTGAACTGGTTCCTTGTCCATCAATACCCGATAATGTAAAGAATTTCCAGGTTTTTGAAAGTGACAGACATATTTTCAAATTTGTCACGAACTCGGGTATTTTTGAAAATCAGGTGATTGATGAGGAGCAAAGGTGGCAGGATGAAACAGAAGATGAAATTGAAACTGCGTATCAATCCAACAAAATTCCTAAAGACGTGGTTTCATTGGAAAAGATGTTCGACATGGGATGCAAGACCAAGAAAGGAAAAAGAGTCCCACTCCCTAAAGATGCATGTGATTCAATTAATCTAGGGAGTGCAGACAATCCAAAGGAGGTGTACATTGCAAAGGCATGTACAGATGAAGAAAGGAGCAATATAATGCAGGCATTGAAGCATTACATAGATTGTATTGCTTGGAACTACAATGAGCTGAAGACATACAACCAAAACATTATCACACATACCATCCCTTTGAAGCCAGACTCCAAGCCTTTTAGGCAAAGACAACGAGTTGTTAACCCGCTATTGGAGCCTTTGATCGAAAAGGAGGTTAAAATATTATTGGAAGCGAAAATCATTTTTCCTGTTAGGCACTCAACCTGGGTGGCTAACCTCGTTCCAGTGAGAAAAAAGAGTGGAGAGATTAGGTCGTGCATAGATTTTTGAAATCTTAATAAAGCCTCTCAAAAGGATAATTATCCATTGCCATCAATCGATGAAATTCTACAAATGGTAAATGGATCTGAAATGATGTCCTTTCTCGATGGGTATTCGGAGTACAACCAAATTCTTATACATCCAGATGACAGGATGAAAACAGCCTTCACTACCAAGTGGGGGACATTTGCATATAAGAGAATGTCGTTCGGACTGTTAAATGCTGGTGCAACTTTTCAACGCGCCATGGATTATGCATTCAAAGGGCTCATAGGCAAATGCATCATCGTGTATGTGGATGATATCCCAGTTTTCTCAAAAAAGAGAGAGGAACATGTCAAAGATTTAAAGAAAGTGCTTCAAAGATGCAGAGAACATGGAATTTCCTTAAATCCCAAAAAGTGCATTTTCGGAGTAACAGAAGGAAAATTACTGGGTCACATTATTTCAAAAGAGGGCATATCCATCGACCCAGAAAGGATACAAGCTATCCAAAACCTACCTCTCCCGAGTAGTAAGAAAGAATTGAGATCTTTCTTTGGGCAGGTTAATTTTGTGAGGAAGTTTATCTCTAGCTTTGCTGAGATAGCCAAGCCTCTGAACAAGATGCTCAAGAAAGATGTGGATGTAAAATGGAACGAGGAAAGTAGAGTGGCCTTCCAGAACATCAAAGATGCCATTTCCAGAGCCCCTGTCCTTATAAGCCCAGACTACTCCAAGCCTTTCTATATTTATGCTTTTGCATCAGAACACTCCTTTGCGAGTGTCTTAACCCAAAAAGGCGAGGATAGTGCCGAAAAACCCATAGCATTTTTAAGTGCCCCCCTGAAAGATGCTCAATTAAGGTATTCAATCCTTGATAAGCAAATGTACGCACTTTTTAAAACGGTGAAAAAATTTAGGCATTACATTGTGCACAGCAGAGTTATTGCCATCGTGCCCGACTCTGCTGTCAAGACCATGTTTTTACAAAATGAACTAGGTGAGAAGAGAGGAAAATGGATTTCCACCATCCAAGAATTTGATCTCGAAATCCAACCTATGAAACTAGTTCGAGGACAGGGGACCGGCGAAGGCGATCGCAGAAAATAATCCGCAAATAACGAGGCCAATGCTCGAATACAGAATACATTGCTAAGGATGACTCGTATGTTGATATTGTGCAATTTTTATTGACTCGTAAGTGTCCTTCTAATCTGAATTCAACACAGAGAAGAGCTTTGAGGCTTAAGTCTCATCAATTATCTCGATGAAATCTGGTGTGCTTTACAGGAAGAATCATGAAGGTATCTACCCGAGGTGCTTGAACAAAGAAGAAGCTGCCGGGGTGTTGCAAGAATTTCACGGGAAACATGGAACTCGGTCATGGTGCAGCAAATGCTACAACGACATCAAATCCCGAGAGCAGGATACTACCGGCCACATATTTTCAAAGATGCACATGCCCATGTACGATCTTGTCATATCTGTCAAGTGGCTGCCAATAGAGAAAGAAATGCAGCCATGCCGTTACAACCTGTAGTTGAAATGAGACCATTTGCACAGTGGGGACTAGATTTCATCGGGGTTATTAACCCAAATTCTTCTGATTCTCATAAATTCATATTGACAGCTACAGACTACTGTACAAGGTGGACAGAAGCGATTCCTACTAAACATGCCACCACAGACGTTGTAATTAAATTCCTTGAGGACCATATTATAACAAGATTTGGAATGCCCAATTCTATTGTCAATGACAATGGTAAAGCATTTATTTCTACGCAATTTGCAGATTGGGCATATGATAACAAAGTGAGCTTAAAATTTGCATCCAATTATTATCCTCAAGGAAATGGGTTGGCCGAATCTTCAAATAAGAATTTGTTGAATACCATCAAGAAATTGCTGGAAAAGAACCCTCGGGACTGGCACAGCCAATTGAAGTTTGCCCTTTGGGCAGATAGGACCAGAGTGAAAGAATCTATAGGGAATACTCCCTATCATTTGGTCTATGGGCAAGACCCGATATTTCCTGCAAATTTGAAGTTGCAGACTTTACATTTCATACAAGAGTACTTGGGGACAGATGATCAAGTTGAAGCCAGGTCAAGTCATTTGCTGCACCTTGATGAAAAGAGAGAAGAGGCCATGAATCACATGAATAAACACCAGGAAGTTATTAAAATATGGTTTGACAGAAGGGCCAAAGTTAAATCATTCAGAATTTCAGATTTGGTATTACTATGGGACAAAAGACATGAGGAAAAAGGGAATCATCAAAAGTTTGATTGTCTTTGGTTAGGCCCATATCAGATTTCGGAGATTCTTGGGAAGAATACCTTCAGGCTAAAAACCTTAGAAGGGAGAGATTTCATGCTACCGGTTAATGGGCAGATTTTAAAGCATTATTTTAGCCCTTAGGTTGTGAGATTTTGATATTATTCTTTCGGTTTTGGTGGGGATTTTCAGTTTTTGTTTTCATTATTTAGGATTGTTAGTCTAGTTAGGATTTTGGTTGTGGATTTGATTTCAATTGACATGTTTTGTTTATTTTGAAAAAAATAAAAATAATAATAATAAAAAAAAAAAAAAAATGTATTGAGATGTCAACTTATGCTTAAGGTTAGGAGAATATGAAATATTGGAATTGTCCTGTAAAAAGCTCCACAAGTAACACAAGCATCTTAAGTTATATTGTTTGATTTTGTGATGCATGAAAGAGTCAGTTTTGCATGACAAATCATTTCATTTGCAATTCAAGAGATAATGCATTCATGTTCCATCTCACTTCACATACATTTCATCTTAGTTGCATATGCATCTTAAGTACATATCATTTAAGTATGTCAATCCCTCTTAGGGTTGTATTAGAACATAAATGTAAGAGGCATCCTAAGGTTGGGAACTGAGTCTTGAGATATCTAGAACCAAGCACGTCTCATACATTAAAAAGGATCTTGAGCAAAATGATCATGACCTAACTTGGAAGAAAAGGTTGGGCGAAAGAGGTTTTTCATGTCTATCCTATTATGCAGCATGATCCTTAAAACAATGGTTTTGACCACTTCCATAGAGCTTAAAGCCTAAAATCAGAGTAGTAAGGATAGGGTTAAATCCTCATCGAACTTAGGTTGAGGATCCAATTCCCCAAAGCTTTGATTTGACCTACATGGAGTAGTAAGGATAGGGCATAAATTCTCATCTCGCTTAGGTTGAGGATCCAATTCCCCAAAGCTCTTATGTCTCATTTCACAATAAATCTTGGATTGTAAGGATCGTACTATTTGTCCTCTGCAAAGGATGGGTAGTCATCCCCAAGGTCTAAGCAACAAAATTAATATTTTTCATCTAAAGTTTGGATTGTAAGGATCGTACTACATGTCCCTAGCCAGGATGGGTAGTCATCCCCAAGGTCCAAGAAGTAAAAAATAAACTTTTCCCATCTCATATTTATATTGGATTGTAAGGATTGTACTACTTGTCCTCTGCAAAGGATGGGTAGTCATCCCCAAGGTCCAAAGAAATGAAGATAAGTTTTGGATTGTGGGGTTAGATATGCCCATGCATGGCATCATGTCTTGCCTAAAAACAAGACCACTGATTGTCTAGAGGGTTAGACTAGCATGACCATTTCTTCCATAATTGGTTTAATTATTTTTCTTAAAGTGAGGTAATGAACTCTAAATCAGAATAGTAAGGATAGGGTTAAACTCTCATCTCGGTTGGTTGGGAGTCTGATTCCCCAAAGTTCTGATTTCACATTCACTTGCACATGGGTTCCAGATAGTAGGGACTCATAACCAACTTTGGGATACAATAAGGTAATGAATTAGTGGATCCTAAGAGGGTTTGGCAATCTTGAATGCTTGTACATAATAATAGAAGAATGACCATGCCTTTTATGAAAGCAAAATCTCCTAGCACATTCATTAGGGTACACAAATCATTCACCATCCCACATATGCATTCATGCAAAACTGATAATGGAGTGTGGATCAATTTCAAATGATAGGGAAAGAAATTCATTGCACACACTGAGCTAATACTTGATGATTCTGATGATTCATGTACTTCTGATCTTTGGGCATTTGTTTATATTGCTTATGTGCTAACACATGTTTTCGAGTTTGTGATATGTTTCAGGTTGGGTTCTTACTAAAAATGCTCAAGAGCATTTGACAGCAGAGTCGCCATTTGTTGTGGCTGATCCACAACACACCCCAAAATTGGGGACCCACCTTTTTTGCAGGCTTGCGAAAGAAATCTCAGTGACCCAGATGCTAAAAATGAAGAAAAGAGAAAAAATGCCTAAGTGTTGAAAGTGTCGAAACAAATCCGCTGTCACAATCCACCGTCGCGCCATCGCTGCGAAAACAGGAAAGTGTCACGAAATCGTGACATGTTGCCCCATCGCGGCCCGAAAGAGGAGAGAGAAAAGAAAACAAAAGGTGTCACGAAATCGCGACATGTCGTTTCGGCATGAAAAGGTGTCGAAATCGCGACATGTCGCCAAAATGAAAATGTTGTAAAAGGTGTCGGAAATCGTGACATGTCGCTGGCAAAAATGAAAAGGTGTCGCGAAATCGTGACATGTTGCTCCGTCGCGGCCCAGGCAAGAGAGAGAAAGGCAAGAATGAAAATCGTCACGATTTCGCGACGTATGGAGCTGCCACTGCTTAGAAATGAGAAGTGTCACGATTTCGCGACGTGTTGCTACGAAAGTGTACGGACGAAGAAGTGGTAGCGATTTTCACGACATGTTGCAAGTGTATGGACGAAGAAATGGTAGCGATTTCGCGACGTGTTCTGGGCAAAGTGTACGGACGAAGAAATGGTAGCGATTTCCACTGGAAAGTGTACGAAGAAAAATGGCAGATCGCGAAGTGAAAGGTGATGAGAAAATGGTCACGATCACGAGGGAAAGCGTACGGAGATGAAAATGGTCACGATTTCACGACGTGAGCAAAGTGTACGAGAGAAAAGGTCGCGATATCACGACGGTTAGCAAAGTGTAGGAAAGAGAAATGGTAGCGAATCACAAGGCAAAGGAGAAGAAATGGTCCAAATCGAAAGAGGAAGAGAAAGGAAGAAAGGTACGAAAAAAATGTCACGATTTCATGACAGGAAGCAGCCAAGGCGTACGGAGAAGAGAAACGTCGCGATTTCATGATAGAAGGTAGCATTACAGCCAAAAACAAAAGGGTGTCGCGATTTCGTGACAAGTTACGACGAAAGGGTACGAAAGGAAAATGTCACGATTTCACGACAGGTTTGGATGAGATGGCCCGAAGAGAAAAGGTCGCGATATCGTGACATGTCTCATTTGGAAGGACAAGGTGGCGAAAAGCGTCGCGATATCGCGACATGTCGCGATTTTGCGACATGTCGCGTTTTCGTGGCCAGGAAGGTGAGCAGGCTGCATGCCGTTTTTGTCACAATTTTCATAGAAAGACGTTACAGAAGGCACGGAGAACGTGAGACACGTGGCATACAGGTGTCAGAGTTGCAGAAGCGTTACATGCAACGGAATATTCCAAGCGTTTCGACATAAAGCATGGAATAAAGGCATCGAAAAGGCGGGAATCTGAAGAGACGCATTTTGGGAGGTGAAACGAAGAGATGCAGGGAGAATCGAAGAGCCACGCCAGATAGTATAAAACCAGAAGTGCAGATTGAAGATAGGGTTGGAAATTGCTGCTTGCAGAGTTGCAGAGACAAGGGCTTCATGCCATTCTGGGCCTGCACTTGGGCAATTTCCTTCATTTGTTCTGGAATATTAAAGCCTGGAACATTCTGTAAATGTAATTGATACATCATTTAATACAGAAATACAGAGTATTGGCATCTCATTGATGAGAAAGAAGGAGTCATTTTGTGCATGCATGATTTAATGTTTTATCATTCATTTCAGATTTCTAAGGCTTTTAGGTGAAGTTTAATGCAAGTGTTCTTGGTTGCTTCATGCGAATGCCTAAATCTGGAATTACAATAGAAACCCTAGAAACCCGCACCTAACTTATTTGGATTGTGCGAATTTGCAGGTTCATTAGGTTAGGTTGCATGCAGAAAACCTCATTATCTTCGGTTTCATCGAATTGATGATAGCACTCTGGATGTAGTTTAGTTTCATTTTCATTTGCTTCCTTTATTTTTCAAACCTTTATTTTATTTTCTGCATTTTAATTACTGTGATTCAAGTAAATAACTGAAAATCCATCAAAATCCAGGATCAAAATATATTTATTTATTCCCTTTGAGTTCACTGCAATTTCAAATTAAAATAAACTACAGTGCCCCTTGTTAACATCCACTTGCAAACCCTAAGGTATTCCTAGCATTTCAATTGAAGAGCATCATTGGTGAATGAAGAACTATCATAACAGGAACCTTGGAGAAATTATTTAGTCATAATTTCTTTGCAAGCAGAGGATTTTGGGACTCAGATCCTACCGGAGAGTGTGCTTTCACAACTGGGTGAAAACACCACTCAACACTCCCACAGATAGCTCACCCAGCTAGCTACGTAGAGCTTTCTCAGGTAAGAGGAATTGCACTCTTGATAAATTTGAAAAGAAGTAAAATAAAATAGTTCTTCTATTAAAATTAATCATCGTCATCCTCTCTTAGGGAAGATATGTGCATTTATACAATGCACAACATTCCTCTATTACAATTTTAGGCAAGTCTATTTCAGACTTGTAGTTATAGTAGATACACAAAAAACAGGACAGCCAATAAATCCTAACAAGCATGCACTAATAATAATAGTCATGCACTAATTTTACCTGTAGGATAAATCACACGTATTATGTTTTTATGACAATAGAATATGTTCATAAATAATGGATCCATTTGGATGATTGTCATCCTTAGTCACTAATGGATCTAATTCTTCATGTTGTCTGTTGCGCATATCATTTTACCGATAAATCTATGCTTCGATTGATTCATGAGTGTGAGGGGAAATTCTCATCTTACAAAGTTATCTGGTTGATCGATTAATAATAGAAGTGTCTTATTTAAATGCATAGAATAAAATATATCCTTTATATTCACGTGCTTGGTAGCTATCCCAACTTGGTGCATATGACGTGGAGTCAACGGTCAACATGGTCCCACTTGCCTTCTTGGTCAATCTTGCAAAGTATGGAGGTGTGGAGGCACCTTCTTCATGAGGAAGGTGCCTACTTTTGTTGGGCACCTTCTTCATAAGGAAGGCGCCTACTTCTCCTAGATGCATTCTTCATGAGGAAGGCACCTACTTCTATTGGGCACCTTCTTTATGAGGAAGGCTCCTACTTCTATTGGGCACCTTATTTATGAGGAAGGCACCTACTTCTATTGGGAACCTTCCTTGAAGAGGAAGGCACCTGCTCTCATGCCTTAGTCTCTGAAAGCATAAGTATGTCAGGTCCAAGTGGATGTAGACTGTAAAACACCAAATTAGTACCAACACCTGCATTTATACACATTTCTCACTAAAAATACCAATAAAGCATAATACTGGATTTTCTATCAATTATATGCATAAGTTATATAAAATACATCTCATATGCTAATTAAACGAGTAATGATGCCCCTTAAGAGTGTATATAAAATAAGCATTTCTAGTGCTCATCAGTCTACTTGGATCATATTCTCATCTTAAACTAGACATGGAAGAAATATTTTTAGCATTTGCATGAAGTATTCTATATCAAAAGTGTTGAATGAAAATAATTGTACTACCATGTATGGACATATATGTTTCCAATCGAGCTTGTTCTAAGTTCCCTTTAGAAAATTTCCTTTCTTAAATGAGCAAAGGACTAATGGCCAACTTGAAAATCCACTTCTTTATGCCTCGAACCAACATGTTATTTGTTCCTTATGGTTTTCTTTTCTAAGTATTTGTGTACTTCCTTGTGCACTTGTTCCATGAAATTGATAGACTCTACTTTAATCCTTTTCTTTCTAATATCTTGCAAGTCTCTCAACTTTGAAATCCATCTTGGAGTATACCCTTACACAATATAAAAATGGTGTTCTACTTGTACTTCTATAGACTTGTTGTGGCTGCTCCACAACATACCCCAAAATTGGGGACCCACATTTTTTGCATGTTTCCAAGAAGATCAAAGTGGCCCATATGCTAAAGATCAAAGAAAAAGCAAAATACCACAAGGAGAAAAAGTGTCGCGATATCGCGACATGTTGCATTGTCGTGGCCAAAAGTGAAAAAGTGTCGTGATATCGCGACATGTTGCAGTTTTGTGGCCAAAGGAGAAAATGTGTCACGATATAGCGATATGTTGCATGGTCGCGGTCAAAAGAGAAAAAAGCGTCGCGATATCGCGACATGTTGCATTTTCGTGGCCCAAAGCAAAGAGAAAAAGCGAGAAATAAAAAGTGTCGCATATCATGACATGTTGCATTTTCATGGCCCAAAGCAAAGGAAAAGAGGAAGAAAGAAAAGTGTCACGATATCGCGACATATTGCATTTTCGTGACCCAAAGCAAAGAGAAAGAGCGAGAAAGAAAAAGTGTCGCGATATCGCGACATGTTGCATTTTTGTGGCCCAAAACAAAGGAAAAGAGGAAGAAAGAAAAGTGTCACGATATCGTGACATGTTGCATTTTTGCGGCCCAAAGCAAAGAGAAAGAGCGAGAAAGAAAAAGTGTCGTGATATCGCGACATGTTGCATTTTTGCGACCCAAAGCAAAGGAAAAGAGGAAGAAAGGAAAGTGTCACGATATCGCGACATGTTGCATTTTTGCGACCCAAAGCAAAGGAAAATAAGAAGAAAGAAAAGTGTCGCGATATTGCGACATGTTGCATTTTCGTGACCAAACGAGGAAAGAAAGAACAAGAAATAAAAGTGTCACGATATCACGACATGTTGCGTTTTCGTGGCCAAAGACAAAAAGTGTCACGATATCGCGACATGTTGCATTTTCGCAGCCAAAGACAAAAAGTGTCGCGATATCACATGTTGCGTTTTCGCAGCCAAACAAGAGAAAGTGTCACGATATCGCAACATGTGTTTTCACAGCCAAAAGAGAAAAAGTGTCGCAATATCGCGACATGTTGCATTTTCGCGGCCAAAAGGGAAAAAGTGTCACAATATCACGACATGTTACATTTTTGCGGTGAAGGGCCACAAATGGAAACCAAAGCGCAGGCATGCACAAGGGAAGGTGAAACGAACAATCAGGGAAGGTGAAACGAACAACCATCGAAAATGAAATGAACCATCATGGAAGGAGAAACAATTTTTTTTTAAAAGTTTAAATACGCCATTCAAAGAGGCCAGAGGGGGTCGAAAACTGCTGCAAGCAGAGTTACAGATTTGAAGGTAAGATGGCCATTCTAGACCTGTTTGGGCTATTTTTCTTCCATTGACTGGTTTGGGAAAACCAGAGACTTCTGTTATTGTAAAATGACAAATTTTTAATACAAAAATTTTCAGAAAGTTGCATCTTATGGACTAGAAAGAAGGAGTCATTTTCTACATGCAAGATAAAATGTCTATTTTTTCCCTTTTCAGATTTTAGGCTTGTAAATGGAGTTTATGCAAGTTTTCTTGGTTGCTTCATGCGAATGTTTAAATCTGAAAACCTCATTTAAAACCCTAGGAGCCAACACTTAGCTTATCCGAATTGTGCTTGTTTTGCAAGTCCAATAGGTTAGGTTGCATGCATGGAAACCTCACATCTTCGATTTTGTCGAAATAGGATAGCATCATACTGAATGCATTTTATTTTTTTGCATTTCATTTTCATTTTTC
>JAQPPZ010005083.1:0-31243 GCA_028583015.1 Wollemia nobilis
AATTTGGAGATTGAATATTTGGAGGTATAAGGAGAAAGGTCTTTTTAAAATATTTGCAGATTAAAGACTCCAAGTTAGATATTGAAGAGAGATCTAGTGGCCAAGAAATCCACATTGAAGACTACAAATCAAGGAGGATATCTTAGAAAGAAGACACCATTGAAGGAAGAAAAGACGCAAGGAGAAGAGTCCTAGTGAATATTCTAGGTTGATGATCTCCATTAAATATTAAAAACTTCATACTAAAGAAGAGACCCATAGGATGTCCCATTGAATAACTTCCACATCTAGAATATTGGAGATTGAGAAGGACTAGAAAAAGTCTCATTGCATATTTTATAAGTAATAGATTTCATAGATCATAGAGGGAGATCTTGTTGCCAAAATTCCTTACTATAAGGTTGAAGAAAATTTCTCATTGAGAAGACCAAAGAATATGTGAGAGTGAAGACCCTAGAGAATCGGTCTCAAGAAATAATAAGGAGAAGGCTTGGAGAGCCTCATTTAAGGAGAAGGTCATTGAAGGTATTCCTAGGAGAATTCATTGGAGAAAGATCTGAGGAAAACTCAAGAAGTTTTTGATAAAGAACTTGGGACAATTTTCACCATATAACAACAAGCCCAAGAGAGAAGGATTTGATAAGAAGCTTTCCAAGTTTTGAAGGATAATAGTGAAGACCTCAAAATAGTTAGAATATTGAGAAGAAGGCCATTAGATAGGCCACTATTGAAGTTAAAATTTGACAAGAATATTGAAGGATAAAGGAGATAGAGAAGCCACAAAATATAAGAGATCTTGGGACTATCATTGAATAGTTCTTGAGAGAATATCTTAGCTACAACTTGGAGGAGTTTCCTACCAAATTTTTGAGATTAAAGGACAACGTTTCAGTGAAGTTTTTGATTGCCAAAGCCAAGGATAATTCCAACACTAAGCAAAGAGGAATACTTGGACATAATTTGTATAACGCTCTTGTAGAAGAATTGATCACAGGTCAAAGACATTGAAGGAAATAAATAACTCTTCTAATACCACTTATCAATTAGCATTGGAATAGGGTGCAGTAGAAGTTTCTGGAAGGATTTAGATAACACAAGTGCCACTTGGCACTATTATTCTTACACAACACTCAATTTCATAAACACACGCTTAAGATAAGTGCTTGTATAGTGCTCATAAATATGAAGTCAATATTAAAGAGAAGATTCATAAATTTAAGGTAGAATTTAAGAGTTGAAGCGATACAAATATTGAGTAGTAATAACACTATACTATCACCAACTGAATAGAAGTGCATAGGCTAGCATATCAATGTTGTAGAAGAGTACATTCTCCAAGTGAAGAGAAGTGCACAAACCAAAAAATTAGTGTTGAGAAGAAGCATGTTCACAAGTTGAATAGAAGGGCACAAGAGAACATATTAATGTTGGAGAAGAACACACAATACAGTGATGAAGACGAGTGAGAGGTCTACATAGCACCTCAAATTTGACAAGGATTCAACCACCATTAAGTTGTAGGAAATCAAGCCAATTATAATTAGTTTGCAAGTCAAAATTAAGCACTTGGAAGGTAATATTTTTTTTTTTAATTTACATGATAGAATCGGTAGTCTCCAAGAATTCGGATAGGCTATTTGGTTTTTATGGTCGCCATAGTAACTTGGAAGGTAAGAATTATCATCATATATATATTACAATTTCAAAGGTGAAATTAAGGCATATACATTAAGGTTGATATCTATTAAGTATTATACTCTAGGGATATTGAAATATAGGAGTAATAAGGTGTTAAAAGAAACCCTAGAAAGCATATTGATTACCTTTAAGAAAGAAGAAGTTAGAAGCATTAATATCTTTATTATTATTGCTTCAAACATTTGCAAACCATTGGTAGGGTACCTAGGAATAGATATTTGGGGATATATTATTATATTGTATAAGGGTTGGCATGGGCCACACATAACCCAAGGTTATTGTATTATAATATTATATTATAATATAATAATATTATATTAGTAGTAGGCTCCCCAAAGTAGAATAAGAAGATGGATATATAAAGAAGAGATATTTGTCATTGTAATCATCATTGGAGATGAATCTTATGTAATCGTCTTTGCCCATGAAGTGGCTTATGGGACTTTATCCTCCTTAAGTGGCATCTCTCATCTTGGGAGATCTTGTGGAGTTGTTCCTTCCTTAAGGAGTATTATTGGTGTTTCCCTACCTTAAGGGTATTATCTATCTCTCTCTCATTTGTGGATTGTTATTGTGGATAATGTATTGTGGATGAATGATTTGATATTTTTGCATATTGGTGAATGGTTTATGTTAATAATAATAAAGTTCTACAACAACCATAAACAAGGAGACATAAGATTAATTTGCAAATATTTAGTATTTATAAACTTCTAAATTGGAATATATAAGGAATCCTACACCAAACTAAAATATTATAAGTTTAGAAACTTTTCATAGCATTGATTAAAGAGTTGAAAATATTGCTTACATAAAACTCTAGATTTACTTAAAAGTTGGAAGATCGATTTTATTAGTCTCATACTCAAGTTAAAGAGACATACAAAATCCAACTTAACTATCTTAAAGATATTGAAAATTACTATCTAATTGTATCATTAAGCTTTATACCAGAAGAGATAAAATAGTTGATTGTAAAGTGATAAAATTTGAACATTATTCTAAGTGTTTCATCATGTTACTAGGGAGACAAAAGGAATTCAACTAAAATCTTGAAAGTCAAGCATTCTCATGTCCATAGTTCATTTATTTTTAAAGGTAGAAATATATTTTACAAAACTTGAAATTTGGAACCATTTTCTTCAAGATTGATCTCTCAAATTGGAAGGTAGTAGTTAATCATTTTACTAGGGAGTCATAAGGTAGACTACCTCAAAGGTTCTATCAAAAATTGTTCTCAATATATAACTAGGGGCTATAAGAATGTCTACTCCAAAAAACACATTAAATAATACAAATAGAAAAGGAGCAAGGTAAATACCAATATGGCTCAAAAATACACTTGATTCAATGAAAAGTATGATTGGTAATCCAAAAAATATAATGGATAATAATGAGGAAGATGCAAATGAAATAGAAGAATCAATAGGGGTCAGAGAAATCTCTAAAAACTCACAAACTAATAGTTTGGTAAAAGTGAAATTTTCAAAAATATATTCCAATGAGACTTTAAAGGAAGTAAATGACAATGATACCAATAAAAATGTTGAAGATCATATTCAAAAGGTAAGGAAGAATCTTGATCAGAAAGACATCATACAAATTTATGAAAGAAGTAAATATAGAATTGCTTCAATTTTTCACACATGGTTTAGCTATTTCATCAAAGAAGTAGGTAAACATGGTATTCCTAAAATAGATGACAAAGAAGTTGGGATATATTTATTTTACACTTATTGCAACAAATTTGGTCATGAGAAGATAAATTTTTGAAGTTTCCATCCATGCAAATATTGTGGAGGAAAATCTCATTCATATTTTCTATGTTACTACAAGAACAAATACTATAAAGAATTTGAAGAAAGACTAATATTCAGATTAGACTACTTCTTCCAAGTTCTTATTTGAGAAACATCTAGTGACACTGAATTCAAGCTTGATATTTTTGAAGGTTAAAGACACAAATCATAAAGAAAACCATAGGAAAGAAAAGGAATAAATATTGATCCACTTATGACATGCAAGATTATAAGATCACTAGTTCATCAAGGATACATAGAATATTTCAAGGTTAAAACTTCTACCAAACATTCAAAAATACCAAACAACAGAGGGATGAAGAAGATAGTGAAATTCTGCATGTAGATTGAATAAAAAAAAGAAGAATAACCTGGTAAATATGAATAATACTTAAAGGACAAAGACCTTATTGAATATTAAAGTCTTCAATACCCAAATAATGTAATACAGGGGGTGTTGGAATATATTACATTATTTAGTTCTTTCTAAAGTACCATCATGGGTATGTATTTAGATTAGGATTTTATTAGGATTTAAGTAGTTGATTAAATTAATTTAATAAATGCACAAGTGTTAGAATGTGCAATGATGTAAATGTGCATGTAGTCCACATGTACATGAGTCCTTAGAATAGAATAGTGAGGTGTCATAGGAATATGGAAGGTAAAGAGGCATGTCTCATTATAAATAGGTCTTCATATAATAGAAGCAAGAGAGGATTTTGGAGTGCATAGGTAGAATAGTAGTGGATACAATATAGATCCATTTTTGCAAGATGGAGAGGTAGTGACCTCCATTGCATGGCATTGTATATTTTTGTGATCTTTCATTAATAGCTATTTCTTGAGTTATTTCAGAAGTTACTTATCATATTTTCATGCATATTAGTTAGCCATTATCATACTTATAATATTGCATGCTTATTTATATACTTGTGGCATTTCCTTTAAGTTTATAGCTTCAAAATATAACACTAGGTCCCACCATGATCGCCATATGAGAGTGCAAAAACCATGCACCAATAAAGCAATAATGATGTAAAATCAATAATGAACACGTGCACATAATAAAAACATGATAATAAAAATAGTAAGAATAAGTCGATTCCTTTTTATTAATGATAACTTATCTTTATAAAACATATTACAATCACGTTCCCTTGAGGGAGTTCATAAGTGTGATACAATCAATACAAATAGGAGGGTTTTAATCCCCTTTGAATCATCTTGGTGCACTGAATGGTCTTCTTGCTAATGCAAACCATTTGGAGGTAAGTTTCTTGTAACTTCTACGAGAAGAGTAATATGAATCTGGTGTTCCCTTATCGTTTGTTGAATCTTGTAGTCTGCACACAAAGAAACTAGAAATGTATCAAAAGTATATGAAGAGCCCATCGAAATTGAGCTCGTATTAATCGATATGAATGTGATAAATGAAGATAAAACTAGACTAAAACATGTATAATATAAAATATATCTAAATGCAAAAATAGTAAAAATACTAATCTAAGCTAAGTTATACTGATCAAGGTGAGACGACCTTTTCTGTGGGTCGTCTCGAGGTAAGACAAACATTGTCACAAGATTGTATTTTTTGAAACTAGTTCTAGGTAGCATCTAAGATACCTTGGATGTGTTATCGATGGATTATTGCACCATGGGAGTGACTTGATGGATAATTTTGATCACCAAAGTGAATATTTGTAGTTATACATAATATTGGAGTGCAACTTTCAATCCTTTGCAGCAATCCAGTAGCATGGTCTCAGTAGTGGTCTTGAAGGATAAAAAATGGTAGCACTTCATTATGCAAAATATTGAACTCTATATATGAGAAACTTTATACAATAAATTAGAGTTTATTTTTGTAGGAGGTTTAAATTGAAGGGGTGAGTGCCAATTTATAGACTTCTTAGGTGGAAGCTAATAATGGCAAAATCACCCTGCATGAAAAAGTAGAGAGGCAGTCCGCATTAAAAAAAGTACATGCTTATATTTGAAATCTCATGTGTTTGATATTTGCATGTATTTTTCTAATTTTGCCCATGTGGGGTGCTTTATGTTTCTTGTGAGATCCTATGTAGGATTAACTGATAGTTTCAACTGCCAATTATACACTATTTTATTTTTAGACTTTCTTTTGATTGGTAGGGTACCTAGGAATAGATATTTGGGGATATATTATTATATTGTATAAGGGTTGGCATGGGCCACATATAACCCAAGGTTGTGAAGTAGGGAAAAATGGTGCACCTAATTATGAGCAACAATATATGTATCTATCCCCTATAGCGTACACGCATCAAACAAAAGCATGCATGTGAAATGGAAGCAAAAACCAAACAACAAGATATGAAATGAAACAAGTATCCTTCTTATTAATTTGGTGGATCAGATCCAAGGTTACATAGTAGTACCCTTGAGGGCTCAAAGGTGATACAATTTTTACAAATTTTGGGTGCCCAAGGATCAAATCCTTCAAGAAATTTGGGTGCACATCCAATGTCTTTCCTCGTACCCACAATCGAAGTGGGCGGGCCAATGCCACTGCTTATAGTATATCTGATATTTGATGTCTGATATTCCTTTCCAATGCCTCCTAGGAACCTGCACCTATACACAAGGAAGCAAAAAGGGTCAAATAGCAAGTGCGTGTGAAGGAAAACATGCAATCCCCACAAGCACAAAAGGGCATATATATTAAAAATATATCAAATCAACTCAGAATGACTTGAAACTTTATGGGGATGTTAAATAGGAGGTTTTGAAGGGATATCATTGAAAATAGATCTGAAATTGCATCCGTAGGCCCCTCGATTTTGCGTCGCCCATCTACAACCTGCGAAGACCAAGACAAGCAATTCCTGCCCCTAAACATGTCCAAAACACATGAAATTTGGATAGAATGCATAATTAAGACAACCCATATGGTTAGATTTTCAAAATGAGTCACAGATCCACTTGCATGCAACTGGGTGCCCGGATGGGCCCTACAAACCTGCAAAAACTTAAAAATACGATATCTCAGCCAATTTAACTCCAAATTGCATGAAATTTGAACTGTAGCATCCTATGATAGTCTAGAATAATACTAAAAAAATAGTAAAGAAATTGTGCAAGGATTTATCCTCATCATGGGGGGGTAGTGGTGACTGCAACTAATTGGAGGGCACCCTGGGAGGGGATAACCACCAATTTTGCACACTTTTTGCTACCAATCCCACTGGGAAATGATCCTAAACAGTCTAAGGGGTGTTGTCATCAAATTTGGTGAAGAAATTCACCCGGATGGTAAAGTTATGCTCAAAAGACCCTCTTGAAGTCATCTAGTAACCTCCTTCGCTAAGAAGAGATTTCGAGGGAAAGAGAGCACAATAAAGGGAGGGGAAATCTCGGTAGCACTCTATTGTATATCCTAGAACTCCTCTATATATTTTTGTGTGGAAATTGAATCCATTTTATAGCCCAAAGGGGCTCATGTGCAAAAGGGCATGCAAGGGCATGCATGGCAGGAGGCGCCACTTGTCAAAAAGGAGGCATGCATTGGGTGTGGAAGAGAATATCCATTTTGGGCCTCCATTATGAAGCATGTCATAAGGATTCAGTGCCCTCTAACTCGCATGCTTCAATAGGTGGGGCAAATGGTAGTTTTTGGGTGCCATTTGTCCCAGATTTGACTTTTTCTAGGTCAAACTTGCTCACCGTCCCACCCTAGGACGATGGCTCACCACCATCCCAGGGTGGGATGGTGGGAATTTGCCACTATCCCAGGGTGGCACGGTGGTTAATTTTGGGCCAAAAATTCCCAAAATTGGGCCAGAAGCCTCCAAAAACCCTTTCGGAGTGGCTAGAACCATTGTGAGCCTCTTGAGGGCTGCCCAAGGGGCCATATGATGCCAATTTGATCATTGTTTGTGGATGCTTAATCGGGTTAACCATATTTTAGTGTCTATAGATGCCCCTTTTTGAGATGCATTATGTGCAATACAACACTGAGCAAAAATAGATGACTAAAATGTTGAATGATTAAGGTTACTCGATAACCTAACCAACTTTAGATGCCCCAATCATGAAAAGGGCATGTGTTCTTGAATCCTTGTTTTCAACGCGCTAAATGAGCTTGCCTAAGCTTAGACATTGTCTGTCATGAAGGGATAGGGTCCATGACTTCATGATGCTAGTAATGTTAAGCATTATGATGTGATATTGTGTGCTTGTTTGCTGCCCCAAGTAGGGGTGTGATTGTCTTTATCAAAGATTTGTTTGAACGAACGCACTTTGCATAATTGAGTGTGTGCTTGTTGATTTGGACTGAGTATGACTACCCCCTAAAGTGATGAGTCGATGAGGGAATGACTAGTGAGAAAAGTGATGAGTCACTTGACCCAATTGACTTGTGTTATGCTTACCTTCAGTTTTATCCCTTGAAAAATAGGGCAATTTGAAGAGGATTTTGGTGACTTTGTTGAATTTTCTTGGAGGAAAGGAGCTAAAAACTGCATGCTCGGGGGGTGGTCCGACCACAATGTCCTTATTAGGGCATGAATTAACAACTTTTTCATCCCTCCTAAGATCCTCCTGAGTGCATTTTTATCCATGTGAAATTTGGACCCATTTTGAGCTATTTTGGTGCAGTTTTGGACCTGTTTTGGGTCATTTTGGGTTGTTTTGGCCTATTTTTGCTGTCATCATCCTAGGGTGGGATGGTGGCATGTTCTACCACCATCCCAGGGTGGGACAGTCAGCCAAATGTGTGCTCATCCCACCCTGGGATGGTGGTGACCCTTGCATCTCTATATAAACCCAAAATATGAGGGTTAGGCTCATTTGTGCATGTTTTATTTGGCAGTTTGAGAGGTGAGGAGTAGGAGAGAGATTATGAGTAGCGGAGTGCTATCAAATTCATCCTACAGTCACCATGAGACAGTGGGTGGACTCATCCAGTGGAGGATTCAGCGTGAGACGGGTATGCCAAGTCTTTCTTATTGCATTTTCCTAGTGTTAGGAGTTGATTTTTGTGGTTTTATGGCATGTTTTTGGTTTGGAAGCATATCACACTATATTTTAGGTAATTAAACATAATTTATGAGATATGTACCAATTTTTATGTTTTATCCATGTTTTTGTGCAATTATATTGCATGTTATAGGTCCAATTTTGCCTTGTTTTTGCTATTTTTTGATGGCCTGAGAGGCCTTTTTGAGCCTAATTTGTTGGAGTCATCCCTAGGTGGGATGGCAAGTGTGGGCTGATCATAGGCCATCCCTTTATGGGTGGGCCATAGGTTTGGGGGCCGTTCCTAGGTAGGACGGATGCAAACTGGCTTCAAAGAGGGGCCATTTTGAGTCTTTTCTTTTGGAATTTTTTGGGGCCATTTGAGGCCATTTTGGAGTTGTATTATTGAGCTACTTCTCCCTGTCAGGTGGTTAGGAGTCAGTATCGAGTACCCAATCTCTTTGATATCATGAGGGATACCTTGACCATAGAGGATTGGGAATGGTTGGATGCCATCGGCCTCAAGCAGGTGACACAGTTAGAGCCTGTGGTAGGAGACCGTGCATATTTGACTACCCTGATTGATATGTGGGATCCATGCACCAATACCTTCCACCTACCCATGGGGAAGATGACGGTGATGCTTGAGGATGTCTATCAGATTCTTCGAATTCCACTAGAAGGGTGGCCAATTCGTATGACACCTCGAGACCAAAGACGTGTCGTGCTCGAGAGGTACTTCAGTTATGATCTAGAGACGATAGAGCTAGACTGCTTGAAGGGGGGTAAGATGGTATCATTCTAGCATGAGGTGAAGGTATTGGGGGTGGGGCATACACTACTTATGACGCTCATCTCTAATATATTGTTTCTTGACTCTTCTAGAGTGAGGTTCCCATGGAACCTGGTGGAGATGGTGTTTGCATTGGTGAGGTGTACTGTGGTGGAGCCACTGGTGATGGCATGGGGTACTACACTACTGGCACAACTCTATGATGAGATGTACGAGATCCGCTGCCATCGATGAAAGGGTGTAGGGTGTAGCTTTTTGTTGCAGTGTTGGGGATGGCAACACATAGCTATGGGGTGACCACAGGGGCTACCATGGATGACTCAGGCACAACTAGCAGACAGGGAGATAGGATATGGCATCCTATGGCAGAGGGCTCAGGAGAGGGGATAGAGTCGGTGATTCATAGGTGAGGTGGCTCACTATGCAGATCTGTTTTCATGACTCGGGGTAGGCCAGGTGTTCTGGAGGCCATACAAAGATTGCCTAGAGTGGGCAGATGCTGTTGTACAGCTCCGTAGGGTGCGACGAGGCAGATGGCTTGTTGGACGACATGGCATGGAGTAGGAGTACTTCCATTTTGCTTGAGTGATGCAATAGTTTGGGCTACACCAAGGGAGTGCCTAGTGATCCGATGTCTTATCGGCATCATGGGGATGAGAGGACATTGGCATGGCCGATAGTAGAGGCAGTGGCATGGGATACAGATCCTATAGTAGACATTCCAGATGTGGATGATGTCGGGACTACAGTGGAGTATGACTCCTAGTGGGTGATAGACTAGTGGCATGGAGAGGGGCCACTAGGGAGGGGTGTAGCTAGGGAGGCATATCAGGAGGTTTTGGATGAGGACCAAGGTGAGGTAGACGATTGGCAAGGGCACATAGTAGGGGAGCATGTGGTTCTCCTAGACTTAGAAGATCAAGGTGACTTTGGGGATGATGATATTGGGGATGAGGAGGTGCAAGCACCACCGATGGCACAGGGTGATATAGAGGTAGAGCTATGAGATGAGCTACTCAGGGTTAGGCAGGAGAGAGATCTCCTATAGATACAGGTGCATGATGTACAGGTGGAGCTAGCAGCATAGCGAGCCGAGGTATAGGTGGCTCAGGCCGAGATAGCATCTCTTCGGGCATAGTTGTGATCTCGGAGCCCTATACGAGAGGACTCCAACAGTGGGTAGGTGGCTAGGCTATAGGCAGAGGTGACACAACTCCATTCTATGGTGGAGACTTACCAAGCATGATGCCAATGAGGTCAGGCTTATACGGATGAGTTGGAGACTAAGGTAGTATGCCTTGGAGGGCATCTACGAGATGATGTAGCTGCAAGTGGGTCATACCAGAGTCGCCATAGTAGAACAGGGTAGTCCTCCTCTAGGATGGAGGCACTAGGGTCTAGGTGGAGGGCTGACAGGGTAGGTGGTAGTAGGTATGGGAGTTCATAGAAGACTCTGACTATAGGTGGGAGCATGAGTCATAGTACCGATCTTGCGTGATCATGGTAGTGACTCGCATGACTCTTTTTGTGTTTTTGGATGTTTTAGCAGTGTGAAGTCTGAGGACTCACTTTATTGTAGCCTACGGGCAACATGATGTATATTTTTGTCCCATACATATACACATATATATGAGCTTTTTATGTGGTTTATCATCATGTGTTTATTGTTTTATGAAATGTATGCAAATGTATGCAATTTGATTTATGAGATGATGATGGATGTCTATCCTGTATGCATATGTTGTAATGTGATTTGCTTTGATTTTGTACATGTATAGATGGATGATGAGATGGATGATGTATTGATATAGATTGATTATTTTGTAATGTAGACTATATGACTTATTATGCTAGTACCATAGATGATATAGAATGCATCAATTTCATATGTAATTTTGCTATGAGACTATGTAATGGATTTGTGAATGGTGTAACTAAAATGGATGTGGTGAAGTAATATGAATGACATGATATTTGTAGGATGTCTATGAGGTTTTCATGAGACTCAAACATTCTAGTCAATTGCTCAAAAGTTGGATATTAACCATGCAGGACTTTTTGACAAGGTATGAATCTGTTAGGATGACCAAGATACTCAATATCCCTGTGTGTGCAAGTGAGTTCATTCCTACGAGATGCATAAAGATACCACCATTGCCAGATAGGCTATCCACCAAACCTGTAATGAGGATCACTCTATGAATGCCACAATCTGAAGTTTTGTACTCAGTTGGATTAGACCACTAGGTAGTATAGGTGACCAAAAGCTAGCTCATCCACATGCAAACATTGGTCTACACACACACAACTCTAATGTGGTAGACATATCATCATGCATTTAGGATACTGTCATTTCCAGATAGGCTATCCACCAAACCCATAATGAGGATCACCTAAATGGTTTGTCAAATGCTGAGAATTCCAGGGATTCAAGCTCAAGCTCCCTTATTTTCTTCAATTTTATTGGGATACTTGCTCATATATAGTGATGATAATCACTATTTATTTTTTATTTTATTTTCTTTGAGCAAGGGATTTGGGGAGTGGTGATAACCACTGTTTCTTTTGCTTTTCATTTTTGCTTGTTGCCTTTTGAGGATTTTGACTTTATCTTTTGGGGAATTTGATTTCAAATTTTGATTTGAACTCTTGGGATTTTGCTTTTGAAATTTTGGGATTTTCTTTTGAACTTTTGGATTTTGCTTTTGAACTTTTGGGATTTTGGGAATTGGGATTTTTGATAGTGGTGAAAACCATTATTTATTTTGGGGAATTGGGTAGGGAAGAGCTTGTCCTTTTGCCAATTCTCAACATACTTGAACCATTCGCATAGGGGGATGAGCAGGATAAACTTTTCGCTCAAGGTACCCTAGACCACTTTGTGGGTTTCATATTTCCTTTCGCAAAACTTGGATTTATTAATGTGAAATGTGTTGGGATTTGATGTATACGAGGTACAATCTAAGCAAGACTCTACCTCCTAAAAATCTAGCTGACGCTCTATAAAATCTGAGGAGAGACTAGATATGGCTGAGTGACCAAAAACCCTAGTGACATTCTAAAACAAATGGCTAAGTGAAGGGGATGGACATGACTATGGAAATGTAGGAAATGTAGATGGAAATGGTAAGTAAAATATGGAATGAGGTAAGTGATAACCTTGCCAACATTGACTGTGAATTATGACTAGTGTACCATTTTAGTGCGGGACATGTATGAGCCACTCTAAAATGCAAAGTGCAAATGATGATTATGCCTAATGCAAGTGATAATGCAATGGTATGCAACTTGATGAGAATGCAATATTTTTGTATTTTTGTGCTTTAATGATGTTTTTGAGTTTTTGATTGATATGTATATACATGTGACCAACGGGCTTATTTGGGGGCCATTGGGGCATTTGGGGGTGACCAAGGGGCTTACAGATGCCTTTGGGGCCTTTAGGGTTGACCTAGATGATTGTAGATAGTCTAGGGGTATTTTAGGTTGACCAAGCGGGTTGTAGACACCCTTGGAGCATTTTTGTTTGACCTAGACGGTTGTTGACCGCCTAGGAGCATTTTAGGTGACCTAGACGGTCAATGATACTCATAAAGTGTTATGGACTACCTAGAGGTATTTGGTTGTGACCAAAGGGCTTATGGATGCCTTTGGGGATTTTAGGGTTGACCTAGATGATCGTAGATAGTCTAGGAGCATTTTTATTTGACCTAGATGGTGAAAAACCGCTAGGAGCCTTTTGGGTGACCCAGACGGTCAGCGATGATTAGAAAGTGTCTACGAATACCTAGAGATGTTTGGCTATGACCAAAGGGCTTATGGATGCCTTTGGGGCTTTTAGGGTTGACCTAGATGATCGTAGATAGTCTAGGAGCATTTTTATTTGACCTAGATGGTGAAAAACCGCTAGGAGCCTTTTGGGTGACCTAGATGGTCAATGACACTTAGAAAGTGTCTACGACTACCTAGGGATATTTGGCTATGACCAAAGGGCTTATGGATGCCTTTGGGGCTTTTAGGGTTGACCTAGACGATCGTAGATAGTCTAGGAGCATTTTTATTTGACCTAGACGGTGAAAAACCACTAGGAGCCTTTTGGGTGACCCAGATGGTCAGCAACACTTAGAAAGTGTCTACAACTGCCTAGGGATATTTGGCTATGACCAAAGGGCTTATGGATGCCTTTGGGGCTTTTAGGGTTGACCTAGACAATCGTAGATAGTCTAGGAGCATTTTTATTTGACCTAGATGGTGAAAAACCACTAGGAGCCTTTTGGGTGACCTAGATGATCAGCGACACTTAAAAAGTGTCTATGACTGCCTAGGGGCATTTGGCTATGACCAAAGGGCTTATGGATACCTTTGGGGATTTTAGGGTTGACCTAGATGATCGTAGATAGTCTAGGAGCATTTTTATTTGACCTAGATGGTGAAAAACCACTAGGAGCCTTTTGGGTGACCTAGACGGTCAACGACACTTAAAAAGTGTCTACGACTACCTAGGGGTATTTGGCTGTGACCAAAGGGCTTATGGATGCCTTTGGGACTTTTAGGGTTGACCTAGATGATCGTAGATAGTCTAGGAGCATTTTTATTTGACCTAGATGGTGAAAAACCACTATGAGCCTTTTGGGTGCTCTCTAAGCATGAAATGGCCGCAAGTGAAGGATGTTCAAGGGTTCAGGATCCTCGACACCTTCAAGGGAGGCTAGGCGATAATTTTTAGGCCTGATTTGACTAGTGATGACAAAGGGACCTAACTAGTTTGTTGTAATTTTGTCCCGTAGGTGGGGCGGCAAGCTAGAGTTCTGTTGGTTCTCTTTTAGGACGAGATCACCAACCTGAAAGTCTCTAAGATGGACTTTCATATTGTAGGCTCTCTTGAGCCACTCTTGATACACACGTAGATGCTCAAGAGAATTAATGCGATGTTCATCCAACAATGTAAGCTGATCTAGGTGAGCTTGTCATGCAGTATCATCATCGATAAACTCTTGCATGGATATGCGTAGTGATGGGATTTCTAGCTCTAGAGGCATGATTGCCTCATCGCCATACACTAGTGAGAACGGGGTTGCCCCAATGGGCATCTGAATGCTAGTGCGGTAAGCCCATAGGGCAAGCGGTATTTGCATGAGCCAATAGGTGTGATTCTCTTTGAATATTTTCTTCAATATGGCAATTAATGTCTTGTTTGATGCTTCTGCTTGCCCATTTGCTTGCGGATAATAGGGTGTTGAAAAGCTATGCTAGATATTATATATTGCTATCAAAGCATGCATATATTTATTCTTGAATGATGTCCCATTATCCGAGATGATCTTGGATGGAATACCAAAATGACAAATGATATTATGCAATATGAACTCCACTATACGGGGTCCTGTCATAGTGGTAAGGGGGATTGCTTCCACCCACTTTGTAAAATACTCGATAGCCATAATGATAAATGTGTGATGGCTCGAGGATGTAGGGGATATTTTCCCAATTAAATCCAATCCCCATTGTGATAATGGCCAAGCTGATTGGATCGGTTGTAAGGCCTGAGAAGGTACATGTGTCAAGTTAGCATGGTGTTGACATTTCACGCACCTCCTCACATATGCGCAACAATCTCACTCTAAAGTTGGCCAATAATAGCCCATGTGGAGAATGCGCTTTGCGATGGCCATGCCACTAAAATGGCCACCACAAGTACCATCATGTGCTTGGGCCATTGCCCAAGTCGATTCTTGATGCTCTAAGCAATGAAGGAGGATTCCTTCGTAGCTCCGACGGTATAAGACGTCTCCTAACAAGACAAATTTTGCTGCCTTCCATTTAAATGTCATTTTGGCAGCGTGTGACAATCCAAGAGGGAGATTACCAAGCTTTAGGTATTCTCTAATTTGTGTGGACCAATCCTACTATGTGAAAGCCTCGATTGCATGAATTGTTTGTCCCTCATGAAGTTCATCTCGAGCAAATGTTGATTGGGAAAGAACTTGTAAGAATAGCACTGTGCTACTATCAAAAGGGGTTTGAGGGAACAAAGTCCTCCAAGCGGCATGATTCAAGTGCTCGTGAATGTGTGAGAATCTCTCTTGATGAGGTTCTATTTGAATCAAGTGGACTTTTGGCGTGGCTTGAGTGCTCTCACACTCAACCATCGATTGCGATAGCATCTTGACTTGAATGGTTGTCATCTCATCTATGGGGTCTTGTGGGATCAAGGATCCTAAAGAGGCCATTGTATCCACAAAATGGTTAGACGATCGAGGGAGTGCCTCAATGTCATACCATTCAAATTTTTCCAGGAGTTTATCCACAAGGGCTTTGTAGGCTTGCAAAACTGGGCACTTACACTGGTAGATTCCCTTGACCTTGTTGACAATGAGCAAGGAGTCATCAAAAATGTTAAGTTTGGTGATTTTCATGGTGATACCCATTTGAAGACCAATGAGCAAGGCTTCATACTTGACATTATTATTGGTACATGGGAAATAGATTTTAAATGACAGGGGTATGGGAGCCCCATGCGGTGTGAAAAACACGATCCCTGTGCCACCCCCTTGCTCGCATTTGGAGCCATCAAAGAAAAGAGTCATATCTGCCTGTGACTCAGGCTCGTCAGAATCAGGCGATTCTGATATTTGGAAGACTCCATCATCGGGAAGCTCCATGCTAAGAGGTTGATCATCCTAGAGAGGAGCCTCTGCAAGTTGATCAGCAATGACCTGACCCTTGATTGAATTTTGTCCAATGAATTCCAAGTCAAATTCTGTCAACAACATGATCCATTTTTTCATGCGACTACTATGATAAGTATGACTCATCATGTATCGCAATGGATTCTCTTTAGATACAACATACGTAGTGTGGCTGAGCATATAGTGTCGTAGCTTCTTGGTAGCAAAAACAACTGCTAGACATAACTTTTCAATGTATGCGTACTTGATCTCATAGCTCACCAGGGTGCGACTGAGATAGTATGTGGCCTGTTCCTTGTGCAATTCATTGTTTTGGGCTAACATGGCACCCAATGTAGTCTCCATAGCTGAGATATATAATCGGAACGACACCCCTGGTCTAGGTGGAGCTAACACTGGCAGCAAAGCTAGGTATTTTTTAATTGCATCAAAGGCATCCTGACACTCATCGTCCCAGTGGAATGTGACCCCCTTGTGCAAAAGTTTGTTCATGGATCGACACTTGTCTGAAAATTGTGCTATGAAGCGCTTGATGGATGCAATCCTCCCCTACAAGCTATGAAGCTGCTTGATGGTAGTCGAGGGAGGCATTTCAAGGATTGCCTTGACCTTGTTAGGGTCCACTTCGATGCCTCATTTGGAAACTATAAATCCCAAGAGCTTTCCAGATGTGACGCCAAAGATGCACTTCTTGGGGTTCGGTCTCACATTATGTTCAATAAGGCGATCGAGGACTTTACGCAAGACATCTAGGTGCTCATGACGTAATAAATATTTAGCTAGTAAGTCATCCATGTAATCTTCCAAAATCTTGTGCATGTAGTCATGGAAGATATATGTCATGGCACGCTGGTAGGTGGCACCAGCATTTTTAAGGCCAAAGGGCATGACCTTGTAACAAAATGTTCCCCAAGGCATTGTGAATGTCATTTTGAGCTGGTCTTCAGGGTTGATACGAATCTGATTGCACCCAGAGAAGCCATCCATAAGGGAGAGCATTTTGTGGCCTATGGTGGCATCTACCAGGGCATTGATGCTTGGCAAAGGAAAATCATCCTTAGGACTCACTTTATTTAGGTCTCAAAAATCAGTGCAAATGCGAATCCTCCCATAAGGCTTCTTGACGGGGACCATGTTGGACAACCATGGTGGATAGTCTACAGAAATGATAAACTTGGCATCCAATAGTTTCTGTAGCTTATATTTGACCATCAAGGCCACTGTTGGGTGCATCTTTCTCAAATTTTTCTTGACAGGCTTGGCTTTGGGGTCAAGCGTTAGATTATGGGTGACCATATTTGGATCTAGTCCCGACATGTCTTTGTAAGACCATGCAAAATCTGCCTTCTTCTCTGTGAGAAGGGCTATGTAATCAGCTTGCTATTTGGGGGATAGGCTTTCCCCTAGCTTGATACATTGCGGGTTTTCAAGATCTGAGCCGATATCTTTGTCAATCATAGGCTCGATTGACATATGCGACCCCTCCTCCAACTGATGGGGAGTAGGGATCAAATGGATGTCATCAACTAGATTTAAATCCTCGATGGGAACCTTGGGTTCCTCCTCAACATGGAATACATCATGAGTTGGCCCTACGGAGAAGTGAAACAATCCACCACAAGTCCAATACTCAGAGGGTGATGGGGGTGAATCAACGCAATCCTAGTTAATAACATCTAGATCTAGATGGCATGGCTTGGAAGGATCGACTGGGTTGTGAAGTGGTGTGGTCAAATAAATGGAGATCATATTGATGGAATGTGTTTGCTCTCCAGGACCATGGGCATGTGATTGTATATTGATATCATCTACCACCCCAGATGTGGTTCTAGGGGAATGGGGATCACCGGATCCTATCTGGGAACAGACTGTAGGATGGGATCATTAGGCTCAAGGAGCTCCATGTGTGTGGGTGGGTCAGGGAAGACCTCATGATAAATCTGGCCTAAATTGATAGGCCTTGCCCTTAAGCGTGGGCCAATGTGCAATGGACAATAGACTTCTTCTATGTCGATGGGCTCATGATGATGATGCAAGTAATGAGGACCAAGGTATGCCCTATCTATTTCATCTTCATAGTCACTATCATATATGGGCATCTCATTGTTTCCCCTTGGGATCGAGTGATCAGGTAAGTGTGGTCCCATATATGCTAGTTCCTCATAATCATTGTCCTGGATGAGGACTTCTTCATTCTCATCTCGTAGTACTTCAAGCTCATGAGGATCCAGCTACTCAAGTAAATTAATTGTGCCCTCCCCAGGAGGTCTAGCTTCCTATGGGTGAACCAACTCTTTAGGAGGAAGGAGCTGCCACCAGACAGGATCAGGGAAAGGGAACAGACGTAGGATGCCTTCCTGTTGGTCATTAATAGAAATAACTTGTGAATGATCACTATCCGACTCAAAAGGGTCATATGGCGCTATCTCGTAACCCGACTCATCATCTGAGGTCCATTCATATGAGGTGCCTTGATTTGATTTATCATAGACATGGGGACAACTTCGTGAACCCTCCCCTCTCTCAAAATGTGGGAGAATGTCACTGAGGATCGTGGGGTTCCCATCTAGCAGTGGGAAGTAGTCTCCCAGGGAGTAGACTATATTGGGATTGGCATAAGGGTCTTGAGCCAACCCATCCCCATAGCCTATATTTAAGTGATCTAGGCCATCCATGAGGACATCTAGAGGTAAGGGATTGTTGTGTCCCACTCCCGACTTGTCATAGGTCATTTGATATTATAGTTGATAAGGGATTCTTGTGCCTTTCTGATACAAGCCTAACCCATAACCATGCTAGTTGCATAGGTCAAGATACTTCAGGGTGAAGTTAGGGTTAGACAAGTAGTTAATGTCTTCTCCAAAAGGCTCTTCATCCTCCTCCTCCTGTTGGTAAGGTTCGATGCCATAGTCAAGGCCCCCATAGATAAAATTTGTTTGATTAGGGGGAATACCAAGAGGCACGATAGTACCTATGGGAAGACAGGGTCTACCCATGTCTTGCATCGATTCTATAGCAGGAGTAGTGGTGACATTCCTAACCATGTATTCTCCCAATCTGGTAGAAGCCAGGTGCACTGTAACCTAGGGCTATGGATAGAAGAGGGATGAGAGTGAGACTTGATCTGGCTCATCGTTTGCCTCATGTGGTGTCTCTTCATCATCCAGGCTAGGTATCTCCTCTGTAGAGATAGTGGATATGGTCGGTTGGTCCTCATCAATGGGCCGCTTCCCTGGGTTACTAGGCAAAGTATCCACTGGTGTACTAGGCATCTAAGGTGGAGTCGATGATGAGGATGGCATGGTATGCGGTAGTGGTGAGGTCAAACCTCGACTGGATTTATTCGGCTAAAAATCAAGATGTGTCGATGGCAAGGTTGACTCGGGTAACTGTTCCACCATGTTGCAGTACTTGAAGGGCTCTGGTTCCATAGGGATGACATGAACTTACCCTTCATGAGTGTACTTGAGGCACTGGTGAGCGATGGAAGGGACACACTTTATGTCCCTGATCCATGGTCTTTCTAACAAGATATTGTATGCCATCTCCCCCTCCAGGATGTGGCACATCGTTAGGATGATATTTTCTCCTACCTGAATAGGTAGGACGATTGTACCAACCATTGAGCATATGGCATCATTGAATGCTCAAAGGGTGTAGGTAGATGTGACAATGTGGGATGCTAGGAGTTTTAGGTGCTTGAGAGTTGTTGTAGTTATGATGTTGCTCGAAGACCCAGTGTCTATCAACACTCTCTTATATGGTGTTCCATTCACACATGCAACAATGTGTAAAGGGGGATCCACCATATCATGCAAAACCGGTTTAAGTTCATCTTCTCGAAAGCTAATCATCGGTTTCATGCATTGCCGCACATGCCCCACAAAGTTGTTGAAGGAGTTAGACTCTTGGGGTTGAAGCTCAATTGCCTTAAGGATCTCCATCAAGGCTTATCTATGAGGTTGTGATTGTTGGATGAGCTCATAGATGGAGAGTCGGGCAGATGTTGTTCTTAATCTATGAGTGAGCTTACTCTTAATGGTGACTACAGGCTTAGGTGGAAGGCTCGGCATGAGAGGCGGTATAGGCTACGATGTCGAAGGGACATCACTTTGAGCCGTAGGTGGTGCGGCTGGACTTGGATACCACCTATTTCTTCTCACAATACTGACCATGCCAACATACCCTTGTTTAGGAGGGGCATGGTGAAACCCATTCACCTGGGGCACTAGTTTGGCCTGCTCCATGTGTGCAGGCAAGGGGTCCTTGAAGACCTCCATCTGTTGGTTGTTTGGTGTGATAGGGTTGTCTACCTAGAGGGCATTCCAATCAATTAGATCTTGCACCAAGTTTTTGAATTTGTAGCACATTTGCACATCATGCCCATTTTGCCTATGAAACTTGCAATATAGGTCTTCTCTGTATCCTTTGGGCTTCGGTGCATTTGGGTCAATAGGTCAACTGTCAGGTAGATGGATTGCATTGGCCACTAAGAGGCGATCAATCAATGAGTCCATAGATTTTGAAATGGGTGTGAATTGTCGCTTGGGGTGACGCTATTGATTTTTCCCTTGACCATTCTGGTTGTCCTTGGCATAGTTCCTAGGAGTGGCCTGATAATTAGGATTTTGAGGTGGCACGGCTTGCGCTGGCCCCTGGGACACTAATGGCAACCTGATTTACTATTGCTAACTTAGGTTGCATTGGGGTGTTTTTAGCATTCTTGTTCCATTCCTTCTTGTGAGGTTTAGCAATCTCTCCCTCTTGAATCTTGATTTCTTCGATGATCCTAGCCTATGCTAAGGCATCTTCAAGAGTGGGGTATTGCTGCAACTGCAACAACAAGGAGATTAGCTTCAAGTAACTTTTAGAGAACATCCGAGTCAACTCCAACATGGGGAGAAGATAAGGCAGCTTGGCGAGCATGGTTCACCATCTATTGCCATAGTTTGTTATTGAATCATCATCATACTATTTCAACCCAGCTACATCGACCAGTGTTGCCTTCCTCTTGGTGTTGAAGGCAAAGCACTCTAGGAATGCATCCGCAAGTTGGTCTAGATTATGGATGCTATGCTTAGGGAGTTGGTAAAACCACTCGAATGCGGGGCCAACGAGGGTAGTCACAAATGTCCTAAAAAGCAAAGCATCATCGTCATGAATGCCGAAGCATTGGCCTAAGAACCTAGTGACATGTTCTTGTGTGTCCTCTTCTCCTTTAAAGGTGGCAAACTGAGGCAAATTAAATTGCTCTGGATAGGGAGGCGTAGGTACTAAAGGATAGATGGGTTGACTATGCAACTAGAGCATAGTGGGATTTTGATATCCCAACCCAGAGATCTTGTTCTCAACTGATTCTAGGTGTTCTAGCAATGCTTTATATGAGCCTGAGGACTTAATCTCCTCATCCTTATTCATATCTTGTGGTGGAGGTCTAGGGTCCTTCAACCTATGGTAGGGTGGTGGTAAGTCACCCCCTGCCTTGATAAGGCATCTCGACATACTCTACTTTTGGCTCGTGCTCAGTATAGGCCTCGTAAGGCATCTCTTAAGCCGGTCTATAAATGGGGATATCTACCTATGGTGGGCACCCTATGTTTGGCCTGGGAGGCATCTCCCGATCTGGCCTAGGAGGTCATAGAGGCAACATTTGATAAGGTCTCGGGGACCTCTCTCGAATGAGCATGGGTTGCCTCGGGTGGACTTCCTACCTATGTGTCTTAGGGGTAGGAACCCTCTCTCGTAAAGTCTTCTAGAATAGCTCGTTGGTCTATCATTCGATCCTTTCTTTCTCAAGCTGGTGTAAGCGGTCTAATTGCTCTTTGTCTCACCTAAGCTACTTGAACTGAGCTTGGCATTCTGTATATTTTGCAACCGCTTGCCTGATTTGGTCTGTAGTGCGAGGCCTAGGGGCCTAGGAGTCTCGTCTTGGGGCCGACCTCGTTCAAGGTAATCTGTGTTCTCCATGGGGTGCTTGCCTCTCTCGAGGTTCACCGCATTGACTCGAGGTTCGGGCTAGAACATATGTTCATTATAGTCAGCTGGCATAGAGGCACATCGGGCATGCACGAAATATTGTTCCTGAGGAAAATATGGGATCTCCTCATGTCTTCCCTCCTGGACGAGGAAAGGTAGGGCAGAGTTGGATCACCCTAACCGACGAGTGTCATTCCCATTGGGTTGCATGAGCTTCTATATCCTATCAAGGTGATGCGGAGGTAAAGTCGTATCGACTTGCTCCGACCAGTGTGTGAAGTCATGCTCCTGCCTAGGATTAGGCATGTCAGCCCTAATGGGTATGTGGATGCATGGCACTACTCTATCTATTAGCACCTCAATGCGTAGTTGCCTTTCACCAAGGAAGGCCTATGAAGTATCTACATACTAGGAACACTCTCCCAAGTAGTGCTCATCACCCCTCGGGGTATCCCGTAGAGGATCCCTTCAGATATGAGGCTCGTACCCTACTGTATTGGGGCTAGGTGGAGTAGAAGCTCACCAAGGAGGTATAACCAAGTCCCTAGGGCTATATCGGAGATGATTCATGTCTCCTAATCCACTCTCCATAGATTTCACCTGTGTTTGGGCTTGGCTGTAGGTGCGCACCATCATGCTCCTCTATCAATACCCCAAGTGATTATCTTATTTAAATTTTTTTAATAAAACAACATACAAGAAGGAAACACTCAATAAGACAGATGATTATCTCTTTTAAGTTTTATATGTGAATCCCTAAACTATTTTGTGTGTTTCAGATGTGTTGTTTGCAAAGGATGACCTTGTGTCATGTGTTTGAAATATTGTTGAATGATAATCTCATGTTTAATTGGATTTCACCTATATACTCGTAGCTCGTCAACCTAGCTATGAAATCTAGGTTGCATTATCCCACCTATAATGTGTGGTGATGAGGTCCACACATGGCAAGGGAGCATAGGTCCTACCAGTTCCTCACCCTATTCACCCACAGTATGCGATATACCTCTTTGAAGAGAGATACATGCTATCACCTAGGGTTATGATGGATCTTGGAATCAACCTTGGAAAAATGGATCGAGTTCATGGGATTTGAGCCAAGTGGATGGAGATGAAACCCACCGTCACTTGCGCTCTACCAATGGTTGGGGATGAAGTCCAACTCGTTAGCGTTTAAGTGGATCGTGGTGTGTGTAGTTCTTTTAATCCCAATAAAGTAAGCAAAGAAGCATTTGATGATCATTCACTAAATGCATGCAAATAAGTGAATTTTAATTTCAGAAATCTAGGATAAAGAACCTACAAATATAACTTATGAATGCGAATCCTAAATGCTAACTTACCCATTGGGTAAGCCACAAGCAATCAAGCCAAAAAGATGCATTGCTACTTCAAATTTCTTTTGATTTTTCTCCTTCCTTTTGTTGCTTTATGTTATAATAAAAATAAAAATGTGACTTTTAACCTTTCTATGCAAACAAATAATGCAAGAAAAACCAATTTCAACAGTCTCTAAAAATGCAACAGAAAAACAGAGGATTTAGGCACTCACCTTATCAATTTTGAGACCTCCAAATTCTAGGTTTTTGAGCAAAAATTTCTTTGTTTCCTCACCGCTCTAGGGTGGGATTATTAGAAGCCTCACCACCATCCCATGGTGGGATGGTGAATCCACCATCCCAGGGTGAGCCAGATAAAGGTTCTGCCACCATCCCAGGGTGGGGAGGGGAGCACCTGCAACACAAAAAGGGCAAAAAATGCAAAAATGAGGTCAAATTTTCACCCAAATCATAAGGGACAAGGGTCCCACCATGATCACCACTGAAATAGGGAAAAAAGGTGCACCTAATGATGAAAAAAAATATATGTATCTATCCCCTATAGCGTACGAGCATCAAACGAAAGCATGCATGTGAAATGGAAGCAAAAACCAAACAACAAGATATGAAATGAAACAAGTATCCTTCTTATTAATTTGGTGGATCAGATCCAAGGTTACACAAAAGTCCCCTTGAGGGCTCAAAGGTGATACAATTGTTACAAATTTTGGGTGCCCAAGGATCAAATCCTTCAAGAAATCCGGGTGCACATCCAATGTCTTTCCTCGTACCCACAATCGAAGTGGGCGGGCCAATGCCACCACTTTTGGTATCTCTGATATTTGATGTCTTATATTCCTTCCCAATGCCTTATAGGAGCCTGCACCTATACACAAGGAAGCAAAAAGGGTCAAATAGCAAGTGCGTTTGAAGGAAAACATGCAATCCCCACAGGCACAAAAGGGCATATATATTAAAAATATATCAAATCAACTCAGAATGACTTGAAACTTTATGAGGATGTTAAATAGGAGGTTTTTAAGGGATATCACCAAAAATAGATCTGAAATTACATCCGTAGGCCCCTCAATTTTGCATCGCCCGTCTGTAACCTACGAAGACCAAGACAAGCAATTCCTACCCCTAAACATGTCCAAAACACATGAAATTTGGAAAGAATGTATAAATAAACATTTTAAGACAACCCATATGGTTATATTTTCAAAATGAGTTGCATATCCACCTGCATGCAACTAGGGTGCCCGGATGGGCCCTACGAACCTGCAAAAACTTAAAAATGTGATATCTCGGCCATTATAACTCCAAATTGCATGAAATTTGAACTGTAGCATCCTATGATAGTCTAGAATAATACTAAAAAAATAGTAAAGAAATTGTGCAAGGATTTATCCTCATCTCAGGAGGGACGGTGGTGACTGCAACTAATTGGAGGGCATCCTGGGAGGGGATACCCACCAATTATGTACACTTTTTGCTACCAATCCCACTGGGGAATGATCCTAAATAGTCTATGGGGTGTTTTCATCGAATTTGGTGAAGAAATTCACCCGTATGGTAAATTTATGCTCAAAAGACCCTCTTGAAGTCACTCGATAACCTCCTTCGCTAAGAAGAGATTTCGAGGGAAAGAGAGCACAATAAAGTGAGGGGAAATATTAGCAGCACTCCATTGCATATCCTAGAACTCCTCTCTATATTTTTGTGTGGAAATTGAATCCATTTTATAGCCCAAAGGGGCTCATGTGCAAAAGGGCATGCAAGGGCATGCATGGCAGGAGGTGCCACTTGTCAAAAAGGAGACATGCATTGGGTGTGGAAGAGAATCTCTATTTTGGGCCTCCATTATGAAGCATGTCATAAGGATTCAGTGCCCTCTGACCTGCATGATTCAATAGGTGGGGCAAATGGTAGTTTATGGGTGCCATTTGTCCTAGATTTGACTTTTTTTGGGTCAAACTTGCTCACCGTCCCACCCTGGGATGATGGCTCACCACCATCCTAGGGTGGGACGATGGTGAATTTTGGGCTAAAACTTCCCAAAATTGGGCCAGAAGCCTCCAAAAACCCTTTGGAGTGGCTAGAACCATTGTGAGCCTCCTGAGGGCTGCCCAAGGGGCCATATGATGCCAATTTGATCATTGTTTGTGGATTCTTAATCGGGTTAACCATATTTTAGTGTCTACAGGTTGATTGTATTATAATATAATATTATAATATAATATTATATTAGTAGTAGGATCCCCAAAAGTAGAATAAGAATATGGATATATAAATAAGAGATATTTGTCAATGTAATCATCATTGGAGAAAAATCTTATATAATCATCTTTGCCCATGAAGTGGCTTATGGAACTTTGCCCTCCTTGAGTGGCTCTCTCATCTTAGGAGATCTTGTGAAGTTATTCCTTCCTTAAGTATTATTATTGGTGTTTCACTACCTTAAGGGTATTATCTATCTCTCTCTCATTTGTGGATTGTTATTGTTATTGTGGACAAGAGGGTGTTGATCATTTTATTAGGCAGTTAGTTTGGATGGGTTCTACCATTATTCTTTGGAATATCTGGAATGAAAGAAGCAACCAAATTTTTAATCAATATAGGAAGGACATTCACTATATTTGGAAAAATACCATAGCCAACTTAGTTGAATCAGTCCATCAACTCCTTAATCACCCCCAAAAATCCCACCAAATATGGGATCAAGTGATGCAAATATTGAAGATTAAATCTTCTAAGGTAAACCAACTTAAAGGGAATGTGAGTATTTGTAATATGGATAGGACAAGAAATTGGCATCCTCCTCCTAAGGATTTTGGAAAATGTCAATAGTGGTGGAGCCTCTAGAGGGAACCCTAGAAAATCTAGTGTATGAGGAATTGGTAAAATTTTAGATGGCTCCCTATTTTTTACTTTTGCCAAGAATTTGGGTATTCTTTCCAATAACCTTGCTGAGGGGTATGGTATCATCAGAGGCCTTCAAGTGGCTACTAAGGTTGGATGGGAAAAGGTGTTAATTGAGTCTAACTCTCAACTCATGATTAATATTTTGAAGACTCCTTCTAAGAATCATAAGGTTGATTGGAGAGTAAAAAAAATTATTGAGAAGATTCAATTAATCCATATGGGATTTTTGAAAGTTGATTACAATCATATGGTCAGAGATCAAAACAAGAGTGCTAATGCTTTAGCTAATTGGGCTTTAGACAAAGGTGATATTACATGTTATGGCCACCCTCCTAGATGGTGGGATTCACAAATAAGAGAAGCTCTTCTTTCTATCATTTCTTTAGATGGCTCCAGTTTTGAAGGCACCTAGTTTCTTCTTGCTTTTTTTTGCTTCTCTTTGGTTTGATCAGGGTATTTTAGTTCCCTAGATCAATCTATTCTTTCTTTTGTTTCCTATATTGTTTCTTGCCTTAAAAGTATTTTGGTCTAGAAGGGTCTTTGTTATGTTAATTTTTTTTTTTTTGTTGTTTTTTTTGTTTAATTTTTTAAGGTGTGGGTGTTTTTGTGTTCTTTGTGTTGTTCTTGTGTTTTAATTGTTTTATGTTTTTTGTTATTGTTCTTATGTTTTTTTGTTCTTATTCTTGTGTTTCTGTATGTTTTTATTAATTCGTGTTTTGTGTGAGTGTTTTCTATGTTTTTTGTTTTTTTTTATTGTTTGTTGTTGGTTGTTTTTTTTATTTTTATTTTATTTTTTTAATTTTTTAGGTTTAAGTTGTTTTTGTTTTTCATGTTTTTGTTGGTTATGTCTTTGTAGTGTTCTATTATTTTTGTCATGTTTGTGTTTTGTTATGTTGTTCTTGTGTTTTTTCTATGTGGTTCGTGTTGTATTTTTTAATCTTATTATGTGTGTGTTTGGTTGTGCTTTTGTTTTTGACACACTCAAGGAGCATGTTTTTTATTTTATTTTATTATTTTTATTTTTATTTATTTATTTTTTTTAAAAATATTTTTGTGTTTTTTTTTTCTCCTTGAGTATGTCAAAGGTGGTAGGCCAGGTTCGAGCCCTGGGCGATTTTGGCATAATGGATACCCCTGCCTCCTTGGGTCTTACCCGAAAGTGGCATCTCTTCTGGGATGTTTTCCACAAAAAAAATATTTTTGGATGAATGATTTGATATTTTTGCATATTGGTGAATGATTTCTATTAATGATAATAAAGTTTTGCAACATTGGTGGTCATATTAGGTCAATATGACCATGATTTTGCAGTCGTCTCAAGTTAGGATCACTATTTTATAGGGAATTATGCCTGTTTAAGTGGTGAAAATCACTATTTTAGCCCTGAAGCTGCCCAAGGTGGGTTATTCTATTTTTAGACATCTATAGCCACAATGCATCTCCAGCCATGTTGACACATTAGTTGAAGATAAAACACAAAAGGAAAAGTCATATATGTAACTTTTATCTCCTATGCACTTTATAACTTGTGGAAGGTGAACCACCACATTTCCACATGAGTGACCCTCCATATTTATTAGAGTGACCTTCTAACACACCAAATATTGTATTGATAAATATGCACACTTGAATATAAAAAGTATAAGTAATGAACGATGTTATATCCTCACATCTCTTCTTAGAGATTACTTGCATTGTACTCTATTATCTTAGCAATAAAATCATATTATTTTAGTGTGTATTTTTGTGTTTTCTACTCTATATTTTTATCCATAAAATCTTGTTATTTTGGTGTACATTTGTGTGTTTTAATTTGTTATACTATGATATTTTGGTGTACATTTATGTGTTTTAATTTGTTATACTCTACTATTTTTGGATTGCACTCTTTCTTGATGTTTTTAACTCAAAATTTTTAGTTTTGGATCATTAGGATGAATTTTGATAGAAATGTATCCCATACATGAGAATCCATTAAGCTAGGAAGTAATATGATAAAAAATTGTATTTTTTGAATTGTTTATGTTGGAAAGTAAGCTTTATTCTGGGAGGACACTTGGGACCAAATAGTCCTTTGAGTTTGGAGTTTCCTAAACTATATGATTTGAGAAGAAAATGCAATTATGGTTGGATTTAAGTTTTTTATTATCAATGCTAAAATATGAAAGCAAGTATTTAGGTTTGGCATTGTAAGCCTTCTAAACTTGTGGTCAAGATAAGGTTTTCCTGAACACATATCCAGTTTAACAAAAATCAATTATGTTTGAAGGATATATCAAGATAGACACTTTGCTTACCTTAGATAGGATCTAAGAGATTCTAGAAGATATTCTATAATGTTAGGATATAAAGCTCTATTGGGAGAAGACCTAGGAGAGGAAACAAATTGGAATAGGGTGTGGCACCCAAATTATTGTCTAAAGATAAGTGCTTTTATTAGTTAGATACTCTAAATAAATTCCTTACTCAAGTTAACTTAGAAAACATGGATATGAAGGACCTAGCAAGTGTAAGTTATTCTTAGCAAAGGAGGATGGGAACCACCTTCTTATGGTTTTAACTTTTACAACTCTTTGCAAATTATGGCAAGATATGATAAGAGCTTCTTCAAGGCCACATCAAAGTGTTATCGATTCTTTAATAATAAAATTTACCTTCATCAAGTGTAAAGGTTATTAAATTTATGCAAGAGATTATTCCAAATGGTCTAGTGGTGTTTTGGTTAGAATAAAAACATTACATGTTCAAATAAATAGGCAGTCAAATAAACCAAATGTGGGGTAAAATAGTAGCAAGTTTAAAGGAAACCTATCAATCATGGCTTAAAAATGCATCGATAAGATCTTATGCAAATGTAGAGTCCTCAATAGAATTTTAATCCTTATTGACCAACCCTCCCACTTATAGGATTATGGTGTTATTCCTACTAACTTGAAGTTTGGAAATCAAGGGAACATTAAGATTTAATGGTAGAGGCCTCTTTTAGAGTATAGTAAATAAATGATGATGGTGCTTCTTAGGGAAGCCTAGGTAGTGCAGGTATAGGAGGTGTTTATAAGACCATAATATAAAAGTTATTTTGTGTTTTGTAGGATGTTTAGGAAGAGTAAGCAATAATTTTATTAAGAAAATGGTAAATCATAAAGTAATTATGGATCCCAAAAAAGGTAGGTAACCATTATTGAAGTGGAATCTAATTATAAGATTTTAGAGGACCATTTAAAAAACAATCCTCATATACACCAAAATATTGGTAGTTGGGAGAATGTTTGGAAGATAAAATATCTTCTAAAAAGTTTTAATATGGTGGAGAGCTACACAAGAGGGAAAGCGAACAATTTGCTAACTTTCATGCTAAAATCAATATCTAATTGGAAAGTTATAAAATTTAAAATGAGAGAGAAATATCTTAGTTGAGACTTGTAAAAATAAAATTCTAAATCCACCTTGTGAAGAACTTAAAGAAATATGATAATATTTGGTCTCAAATCCCAAGAAAAATGAGCTTCCAACTTTGTAGGATAACTAACTTTTGGAAAGGATAATTATGTTATTTTGTAGGAAATAAATATATCACTCAAAAACCAATTTTAGTTAAAGAGAAGCAATGACATATTTCTTCTCTTTATTTTCTTAATTTGCTATATGGGATTAAAATGAGTTGTACTCATATTACATCATGACCACAAAACCAACTGAGCTCATGCAATTTGATAAAATGTTAAGTTTGGCATGTGGAATTCAATCGTTGGTCTATGATGTGAAATTATTCACTCTTGATCAATTTCCCTAAACCACAAAGGCACTTTTCTTCTCTTTATTAGGCAAAAGGTCATAATTTTTATATTGGTTTATAATCATGTTTTTTTGGAGGTTTTCAAAGTCTAGTGAAGTTTTATTTATCAATTTCTTAAAATTATATTTTGGAAGATCATTTGGTCTTGTATCCTTGCTTTATTTCCATTACTATTGAAATGTAACATGTTGTGAATTTTTAAATCCGACTTAGTTTTAGCTTATTATAGGGATTTACTATGCTATGAGTTTGTACAAGATAAACAAACTATATTTTTGTAATTCGTTTCAACTCCAATAATATATAGTATAATTCTTTTTTTCCAAAAATATATCTCTAATTTTATCTATCATTTTCATATAAAGTGGTTGACCTAAGCTTAAATGAAGATTGCTTTTTACTATTTTTAAAAAATATATGCATGGATTCTACTAGGGGCCACTCCCATAAAAATAGAAAAATATTATATTTGCTATTAGGTCAATTAAACCATATCCAACTTGTCTTTTTATCAAAGATCCTTTTCATTTCATTTTGTATCAAATGCATTCTTCATCTTCCTCAAACTACTATATTTTTGCAATTAGCTTCTTGACATAATTTTCATTAAGAGATAAAGTCACACTCATTTAGCTACCCTCTAAAGTTTAAATTTGGCCAAGATGAAGATCAACATTGTGATTGACTAAATTATCAACTACCCAACTTTCTTCTTTATAGTTATTTTCACATTTCCAAGAGACTACCTCCAACAATAATTAATTAATATTAACAATAATATTATTTTTATCCACTATTTACATCTACTTTCACTAACAATATTAATAATTATCAATGAATATCTCTCAATTGGAATATATTTACATCATCTTAAATTATAGTTAAGATCCTTGTAAGAAGTTCCCTAGCCTCTACATAGTTGTTAGTTGAGGTTCCAAATTATTTTGAGCATGTGAGGAGAATTTTTACTTCATTATTTTGAAAAGCACCACCTTAATAAGCCTTTTATAAATATCCTTTACAAGAACCATAAAAATTAATATTGATAAACAAAATTTATAACATTTCTAATTTACCATAGAACAAAGAAAATCCTTCATGTTAACTCCATTGCTATACCTACCCCTTAAAAGTATATTCAAATCCTATAACCAAGTGACTAGCACCTCTTTTTTTACACTTGAGAGTTCCCATGATAAACATGATGTCTACAAATATTTTGTAACATATACATTAATAAATTTTAAAACTTA
>JAQPPZ010005086.1:0-28984 GCA_028583015.1 Wollemia nobilis
CCTCATTATTGCACAATGTTTGACTACCATATGATAAGTTAATTGCCAAATAGTTGACTAAAATATACTATTTGTTAAGTGTTTGCATGATTTTATGTTAGGAATACTATATCTCTATTTTTGATTATTTTCAAGATTTTATGACTGATTTTGCTTGATTAAGTAGCAAGTAAAAACATGCATTTCAATTAACCAAATGTGGTATGTTGATATCCATTAACTTCTCAATGGTTTTTGAATATTTTCTTGCCCTTCAACTTGTTTCAAATCCACATTGAAGCCAAAAGTTTAGGACTGTCATAAATCTAAAAATCTGGAAAAAACAGCCATATAAAAATCAGCAAGTTGTCACTTTATAGGAACACCTTGAAGTTGTCAAGCAAAATATGAGGATATGGATGGAATGAATTTAGAAGGACTACATAAGACATCTGACCTATTTAGAAGCATTCCCACATGGTCTAAATAGGTAGCAACAGGGTATAATGCAGAGCAGGGGCAATTGTGCAGCATTGTTGCACTATTTTAGCATGGTTACTTGGTGAATGAAGTGTATAAATTCAAGTAGTAGCTTGATGTAATCCTTCATGTTGATATTTGAATAATTTTTCCATGTTCTAATTTGTTTGAATTTGCAAGAAATGCCAATATTTTACAACTGTGCAGCAGAACTGGAAAATGCAGTAATTTACCATGTAAATTCTAATAAGCTACCAATGAATGGCAAGGCATGAAATTCACACATGGAGAGGAATGAAAGCTATTGCAATCTGATCCTAAGGGCTAATCCACTTGAGAAATGTAGCTAAAATCATTTGAAGAGCACATAGTTGTTCATTTCGAAGATCTTCGAAATGAACAAGACATCTTCGGAATGAGAAATACAGTCTCTTCGGAATGAGCCACTTATCTTCGGAATGAGAACAGAAAAATGCTAAAAATGCTTTTTGACTTTTTGACTATTTTTGACGGTGTAAAAAGGGAAAGAAGGTTGAAAATATTAAAGGAAAATATCTCCCATCTGACTTTACCATCCTTCCCGTCCAAAGCCACCATTCATGGAAAAGATCAATTTTGATCCTCTTCTAGGATAAACCCAAAAAAACTATAGCATAATAGAAAGTTGTTTGCAAGATAGGAATAACATATTCTAAAGTGGAGAAAGATGTGTGAGATATTTTTAGACTCCTCTCACGTACTCCCACCACTGAAGATGCTTTCTAAGGGCCAATGACTACTACTGCAACACAAACTATCCATATTTGCATTTATTTTAGATCCAAAATTATTGGCAAATCATTATAAAGCAGCACATAGGCTGATTTGAGCATGGGATATGTTGTAAATATTTATATAAATAACACATAGCTCCCTCCTTGGTTGATCCAATTAGGAATTAGAATAGAGGAGATTTTTTAATTGTAGCAATTAGGACTATACAGTAATTTTCTGTAATAGTTTTTAGCATGTTTTGTCATCAATAAAAGTGCAGCTATTTTATCATTTTCTATTCTTAGTGTTAATTAGTTAAGGAGTGATTTTCACCTCCTTCTAGATCAGGAAGTATGGGCCCACTTTTAGATCTAGAAGGAGGGATTTTATGGCAGGTTTTAATCTGTAATTTTGCTACAGCATAATTAATAGATTGCTTGTCAGATTTCATTTTCTTGTTTTTATTTTGTATTATGTGATTTATGTTTTCTATTATGTTTGTGTACAACATTTGTGTGTATGTCATCTGATAAATTATATTACACATTGTTCATTTTCTTTCCATGTTTTCCCTGCTTTAGCAACTTTCCATTTTCAGCATATTTCATTTTGTTGTCAATTCCTATAGCAGAAGCTTGACGACCTTTTGTGGCAGGGCATTGATAGGTGTTTTTAGAATAAGTTTCATTTACAAGCATCATTTCAATTATGCAAAAGTAACTAGATTTCAATTCTACAAATGTAACTTAGGATTTCATTTCAGCAATTTCAATTCTACAAAAGTAACTTAGGATTTCATTTCAGCAATTTCAATTCTGCAAAAGTAGATTAGATTTCAATTTAGCAATTTCAATTCATGCAATTGTAGTTAGATTTCAATTCTTGCAACTTAGAATTAGTTTTCAATTCTTGTAATTTATTTCAATTTCCATTCTTCAGACTAGGTTTAGTGTGACACCAAAAGGCTAAACCAAAATCTGCTTCACCAATAAATGCTTGAAATTTGAATGCCTGAATTGTACTCTGCCCTAGCCTTCTATCGTAGATAGCCTTGGACACCACCCCATATTGATAAATCATTGAGATTAAATGATGAGACTCAATGACACTCATCATTTTTGGCGTCGTTTTCGGGGATCATGGTGTTGTTAGAGGGTAAAAGTAGTCAAATAATTGTTATTGTGCTAACTTATGAAGTTTAGAGTAAAATCTGAATGAATAGCTGGTATAAATAATAATTATTGATAGTTGCATTTCAGTCCATTTAGAAAACAAGCAACCACAGGGAGGTGATCTTCACACTTGGGGGTTAAATTGCCTATGTTTGAAATTCTTGATAAAAATTGAAAGAATTCATCATCCTCATTATCAAGAAACATAATATCTCTTAGAGGAGCCATCTGCTAGTACTGCCATTTTTATATCCATATCATCAGGGTAGTATAAACAAATTTGTATTAAGTGTTGGGAAGACATCATGGTAGATATACAAGACTATCCCTTGAACAAAATAGCCATATCAGCTACCTATAGCATTTGTTCACAGGGACATATCATTTATGAATGCCATTTACTTCCATAACTCAGAGATGTAACATATGTTGCCTAGTCTAAATTCTTCTCAAAGAGAGATCCCAACAACAATAAATAGGGCAAGTAAATCAACCACCACCTTCAGCCCAACATGTGGCCAATATGAATAATACAAGACAAGCAACCCCTATCTATGTAAGCTAAAAAAAAAAATCACAAAAACTTTTGCACAATCAAAATAGGAGTTTACAACTTAATGATGATCCTAGAGTTTTCCATTATTACTTAAATATTGTTAGGATTTTACCGTGCTAAATCGCAACCTAGCAATTCTTAGCCTACACAGACAATAGTTGATCTCATTAGAGGTGATCCTACCTAACAAGTAGTTGATCTGCTAAAGTTGTACACTTCTTGTCTTATTATGCAAACCAAAAATATTTTTTTTAGCACAACCTGTGATCAATCTGAATAATACAGGATAGGCAACCCCTGTCTATGTAGCTGAATCTGGTATAAAAAAAAAAACTACACGAAATGTTATTGATTGCAGCAACATCCAACTGTGCTCAAACAAGAACTTACCTAAGCTTGAAGAGACAAAAATCAATGGAGATACACAGAAAACCTTTAGTCCAAACACACAAAAATTAGCCTTGGATAAAGGAGAAAAAAAACTAGAAAAATTGCACATAGAAAATTTACTTCCATTTTACAAAGGGGTAAATTTTGTCCTCCTAGGAATGAAACAAATTGAAGTGCAGCCAAGAAAATTCTTGAACATTATTAGTTGGCTGACTTATAAAAAAAAAGCAAAATTGTTGTTATTTTGAAACAATATTTCAATCCCTTTACATGGAATTACAAGGGTATATCAAGATTTTCTCTTGATGTAAGCACTTAACATCTTTTGGGAATTGGTATTTAATTGTTTTAAGAATAGATTGACAATATTTTGTAGACTAGGAGGCATGGACAAGACTTGATTGAATAAGTTTTCAGATATGGAGCAGTGCTTATTTCTCCCATTTGTAATTCATGGAGGATGTTAGTGGTGAATGGACATTGCCTTCGGGTATACCATGCACCATTAACTAAGGAGGAGTTCTTGAAGGAGATTACATTGGATGTACACATAATGGAAGAAAATTTCTCTTCAATATCATATTCAGAGTGATGATAAAAAGTTTGACAAAAAGAAAAAAAAAAGCAAAAAAATACAAGAAAAGCAAAAAGAAGAATAGTCTTGTTTGTGAACTTCCTTCTTGGGTACAAGCAAGACAAGAAAAATTGAAAAAAAAAATTGCAGCAAAGGCATGTCCCACAAAATGGGGATACATGAGGACAAGCATCAATTTCAACAAGGAAGAGGAACAATGGAGCCAATACTTCATTTCCAGCAATAAGGAGGCAATCATGATGTATAAATATTCTTACTACTCATCTAGAAAGGAAGGTTGCATCAATGTTGCAGGTTTCAACAGAAAGAGATGGTATTTTCATACAACAATTGACATGTTTTTGTAGAATAAGGATTGGTCTTATCCAAATAAGAGTGAGAGATTTTCTCTCTCATTGAAGCACTTGAAAAAAAAAAAAAAAGGGACAAAATTTGGTTGAAAACCAGAAATGGCAGCCTCTTTTGATGAAAAAAATGAAAAAAAAATGATGAAAAAAAAATGAAAAAAAAAGAAAAAAAGAAAAAGAAAAAAAATGAATAATTCAGTAGTGAAAACCTTCTTGGAGGCGCTACTGATTTGGCTAGAATGAAAACCGATTTTTCGGCATGCATTGCCTTGTTGATCTACCCATCATTGTTCCACCATTGTACAAATCTCACACTGCACATGTGTTATGTTTATGTTTTCAGATAGCCTGCTAACAATCATCAAAAGCAACTTGTAAGGTGCATGACCAATTTTCAGAGGATAGTAAGGTATGTGTTTATTGCATTTAATTCATAGTAAACATTTAGCATTTAGTGTATGATAGTCGGTATTTGGCATAAACTATTCATACAATATTGACAAGTTGAAAAAGGAACATGTTCAAGATGTCAAGAAACACCCCCTTATGCCCTTAATTGCATAGAAATTCCAAAACTATGCAAAAACCTGATTTTGGGATAGACATGGCAGCAATTCTATTTCAATTTATAGGGCAAATTTTAGAAGGAGAATGACAAGTTTATATCTCATAATTTTCTAATAAATTGAAGAAGGATAATCAATAAAATGCACCTGAAGGTTCTATTTTAGTACTATTGTAATAAAATAGCAACATACAAAACAAAGAATAGCATCTAAACAAAAGGATGAAGAAGGGATTTTTGATGTTATGGAAGGCTTATACACTCTAGAGATGGACCCACAATAGAATCTATAGCTAAATTTTGCATAAGAGGTCATTTTTGTATTTTTTTTTAAGATCTTCAAAATGACAAGTACAGTCTCTTTAGAATGTGCAAACATATTCGAAATGAGAAATATAGTCTCTTCGGAATGAGCAAACATCTTCAAAATGAGAAGTGCAGTCTCTTCGAAATGAGCAGACATCTTCGAAATGAGAAGTACAGTCTCTTCGAAATGAGCAAACATCTTTGAAATGAGAAGTGCAGTCTCTTCAAAATGAGCAGACATCTTTGAAATGAGAAATACGGTCTCTTTGGAATGAGCAGACATCTTCGAAATGATAAATACAGTCTCTTCGGAATGAGCAGAACATCTTTGAAATGAGCAAAAACTGTACCAAAATTGTTCAAAATGCTACAGAATAGCAAAAAGAGTAGGGTACATCAAATATTGAGGTTTATAAGGCTCTACCACAAGTAAGTACATCCCTCAAGCATTTCAAATCAAAAAAAAAAAAATCAATTTTGTTCAAAAGGTGCAAACAACAAAAATAAGCATTTAGGGTGAAATGTTGTTAAGAATAGAAAATTCCATCAGTAGTAGTGCATCTGCCAATTACGGTTCCACAATAAGACTATTGCAAGATGAATCATATGATATCAAGCCTTTAAGAGGTACCTTGCAACACTAAAACTTATAGAAAAATAGAAAAAGATTCATAAATGTGCTTAATTGCAAAATACTTGATATAGTGCAGCAAGGAGGAATTTCTCAGTCAGTAGGTAGCAAAGGATGTTGTTCACAAGAATAAAACCTGCATATTACTATGGCCTACTACGATGCATGAGGGCATGCATCGGTTCAAGTTGGGGGGGGATGATGAGGCCCAAAAGTGCCTCATTATTGCACAATGTTTGACTACCATATGATAAGTTAATTGCCAAATAGTTGACTAAAATATACTATTTGTTAAGTGTTTGCATGATTTTATGTTAGGAATACTATATCTCTATTTTTGACTATTTTCAGCATTTTGTGATTGATTTTTCTTGATTAAGTAGCAAGTAAAAACATGCATTTCAATTAACCAAATGTGGTATGCTGATATCCATTAACTTCTCAATGGTTTTTGAATGTTTTCCTGCCCTTCAACTTGTTCCAAATCCACATTGAAGCCAAAATTTGAGGACTGTCATAAATCTAAAAATCTGGAAAAAATAGCCATATAAAAATCAGCAAGCTGTCACTTTATAGGAACACCTTGAAGTTGTCAAGCAAAACATGAGGATATGGATGGAATGAATTCATAAGGACTACATAAGACATCTGACCTATTTAGAAGCATTCCCACATGGTCTAAATAGGTAGAAATAGGGTATAACAGAGCAGGGGCAATTGTGCAGCACTGTTGCACTATTTCAACATGGTTACTTGGTGAATGAAGTGTATAAATTCAGTAGCAGCTTGATGTACTCCTTCATGTTGATATTTGAATAAGTTTTCCATATTCTAATTTGTTTGAATTTGCAAGAAATGCCAATATTTTACAACTGTGCAGCAGAACTGGAAAATACAGTAATTTACCATGTAAATTCCAGCAAGCTACCAATGAATGGCAAGGCATGAAATTCACACATGGAGAGGAATGAAAGCTATTGCAATCTGATCCTGAGGGCTAATCCACTTGAGAAATGTAGCTAAAATAATTTGAAGAGCACACAGTTGTTCATTTTGAAGATCTTCGGAATGAACAAGACATCTTCGGAATGAGAAATACAGTCTCTTCGGAATGAGCCACTTATCTTTGGAATGAGAACATAAAAGTGCTTTTTGAATTTTTGACTATTTTTGACGATGGAAAAATGGAAAGAAGGTTGAAAATATTAAAGTAAAATATCTCCCATATGACTTTTCCATCCTTGTCGTCCAAAGCCACCATTCATGAAAAAGATCAATTTTGATCCTCTTCTAGGATAAACCCAGAAAAACTACAGTATAATAGAAATTTGTTTGTAAGATAGGAATGACATATTCTAAAGTGCAGAAAGATGTGTGAGATATTTCTAGACTCCTCTCATGTACTCCCACCACTGAAGATGCTTTCTAAGGGTCAATGACTACTACTGCAACACAAACTGTCCATATTTACATTTATTTCATATCTAGAATTTTTGGCAAATCATTGTAAAGCAGCACATAGGCTGATTTGAGAATGGGATATGTTGTAAATATTTATATAAATAACACAGCTCCCTCCTTGGTTGAGCCAGTTAGGAATTAGAATAGAGGAGAGTTTTTAATTGTAGAATTAGGACTGTATAGTAATTTTTTGTAACAGTTTTCAGCATGTTCTGTCATCAATAAAAGTGTAGCTATTTTATCATTTTCTATTCTGAGTGTTAATTAGTTAAGGAGTGTTTTTCACCTCCTTCTAGATCAAGAAGTATGGGCCCACTTTCAGATCTAGAAGGAGGGATTTTATGGCAGGTTTTAATCTATAATTTTGTTGCAGCAGAATTAATAGATTGCTTGTCAGATTTCATTTTCTTATTTTTATTTTGTATTATGTGATTTATGTTTTCTATTATGTTTGTGTACAACATTTGTGTGTATGTCAGCTGATAAATTATATTACACATTGTTCATTTTCTTTCCATGTTTTCCCTGCTTTAGCAACTTTTCATTTTCAACATATTTCATTTTGCTGTCAATTCCTGTAGCAGAAGTTTGACGACCTTTTGTGGCAAGGCATTGACAGGTGTTTTTACAATAAGTTTCATTTACAAGCATCATTTCAATTATGCAAAAGTAACTAGATTTCAATTCTGCAAATGTAACTTAGGATTTCATTTCAGCAATTTCAATTCTGCAAAAGTAACTTAGGATTTCATTTCAGCAATTTCAATTCTGCAAAAGTAGATTAGATTTCAATTTAGCAATTTCAATTCATGCAATTGTAGTTAGATTTCAATTCTTGCAACTTAGAATTAGTTTTCAATTCCTGTAATTTATTTCAGTTTCCATTCTTCAGACTAGGTTTAGTGTGACACCAAAAGGCTAAACCAAAATTTGCTTCACCAATAAATGCTTGAAATTTGAATGTCTGAATTGTACTTTGCCCTAGCCTTCTATCATAGACAACCTTGGACACCACCCCGGATTGATAAATCATTGAGATTAAATGATGAGACTCAACGACACTCATCAGATACCTTCATATAGGCATGCATTGATGGAAGGGATAATCATCGATGGCCGATAACCTTGAGCTTTAGTTAATAACATAGTAGCTTTCGTAAAATCTCTGGCTAAGATGGGTGATCGGGTTGATGGAATGATTCCCTCTTTGTTGTTGTACAAATTTATTTTCTCTGTATTGCATCATGGCTTGAGTAGATTAATGTTGGGTATTTTGTATAAGAACAATTGCAAGATGTATATAAATGCATAAGGTAAACTATCATGTTGAAGTGCAAGTAAAGCATCATCCTTATGAAAGAAAACAAATTAAATGCATATGCCAAATTAAGATTCCTCTAAATTAATTAATGAAGTTTAAGTAAATAATGTTTGGCTCATTTGAGCTCATTAGTAAACTTCTTTGTAATTAATAAATGATTTTGCATCTAAATTAATTAGAGGTGTGCATTTTAATGATAATAGAGGATTCATTAAAATAATTTAATTATTTGAATTGAATGAAAGAGAATTCATTTAAAAATAATAATTATATATAATAATATATATCTTTTATTTAAAAATAAAAAACAATAAATATATTGTGTAAGTAAAAGTAATATATTTAAATATTGATAAATATCATAAGAATGATATTTTAAAAAAGGGTCATTCTTCGTCTTTTAAAAATAAAATGTAATCATCCCTTTCCTATGCAATGAACCCTATGAAATAGCCTACGAGGCTACTAATTTCCAAATGTAGAAAATATGGGGAGAATGCACAAGGGATAGGGGATGATGCATGGAAGAGCGGAGGTGGAAGATAGGGTATCAGGATTTGAGTGGATAGTGGATGAGCCACCTCGGTCTACAGGCACATAAGAAAGAAGGTAAGGAAAATGGATATGAATGAAGAGAGGGGGAGAGCAGACGGATAGGTAGAGAGCAAGAACGGATATGTAGACGCATACGAGAGATAGATATAACGGGAATAATGCACCAGAGGCTAAGAGGAGGGTAGCTAGACGTCACCATCTTTCCAATCTCCATAGGAGTTAAGGTTGGGTTGCTTTAAATCTGGAATCCAGTTTTAATTTATGTGGGATTTTTGCATATAAGTGTTGTGCGCTATGTGTTTTAGAATCTCCCTTATGCTGTGAAAGCATTGTGCGCTATGTGTTTTGGAATCTTCCTTATGCTATGAAAGCACTGTGTACTATGTGTTTTGTAATTTCCCTTATGTTGTGTGAAATCATTGTGTGCTATGTGTTTGATAGAACCTCCTTATATCATGTGAAAGCATTGTGTATTATGTGTTTGAGATAACCTCCTTATGTTGTATGAGCCTTGAGCATTATACGTGTGTTGTGAAACCACCATGTGAAGAGTGTTGGGTGCTAACATAAGCCACCTTATGGAAGTGCTATGTGTGTGTTGTGAAACCACCATGTGAATAGCGTTGTATTTTAATAGGAATCATCCTGTGTGTATTGTGAAACCACCATGTGAAGAGCACTATATTTTAATAGGAATCATCTTGTGTGTGTTGTGAAACCACCATGTGAAGAGTGTTGTATTTTAATAGGAATCACATTGTGTGTGTTGTGAAACCACCATGTGAATAGTGTTGTACTATAATAAGAATCACCCTGTGTGTGTTGTGAGACCACCATGTGAAGAGCATTATATTTTAATAGGAATCACTCTATGTGTGTTGTGAAACCACCATGTGAAGAGCATTGTATTTTAATAGGAATCACCCTGTGTGTGTTGTGAAACCACCATGTGAGGAGCGATGTGCTTAAACAGGAATCACCCTATGTGTGTTGTGAAACCATAATGTGGAAGCATTGTGTTTTAACTGAAACCGCTCTATGTCTATAGTTTATAGAAAAACCTCCCTTATGTCGGGTGAGCATTATGTGTGAGCAATCATCATAGGTTGTGTTGTGCACTGTACATTAAAAAGTGCAATGAGCACTTTAGTGAGCACTTAGGTGAGAGCTTAGTGAGTGCTTCGATAGACCAATGGGTGTTAGCAGTGAGTGTTGTGCATGTTTGAAGGTGTTGACCTCTAGTTGTGAACCCTGTGTTAGGTAAGGTGTTGTGTAACTATTCTAGTTAAAATAACAGAGTCTTCATTTCATGTGAAATGTATTTTAGGGTTTTTAAAAGAATAGACCCTTTGTTTCATGTGAAATGTAGATAAGGGTTTTAATTAAAGGAGTCTTGGAATTTATGAAATGTATTTAAGGTTTTAATTATAAGGAGCCTTTGATTTTGTGAAATGTAGATAAGGGTTTTAATTAAAAGGAGCCTTGGATTTTATGAAATGTAGATAAGATTTTTAATTAAAAAGGGGCCTTGGATTTTATGAAATGTATTTAAGGTTTTAATTAAAAGGAGCCTTTGATTTTAACAAATGCAGAGAAGGTTTTTAATTAAAATGAGCCTTTGATTTTATGAAATGTAGAGAAGGTTTTTAATTAAAAGAAGCCTTTGGTTTTATGAAATTTAGTTAAGGTTTTTAATTAAAAGGAACCTTTGTTTCATATAGGATTATTGAAGGCTTTTAATTAAAAAGGGACCTTGGATTTATATGAGATTTATTTAAGGTTTTAATTAAAAGGAACCTTTGATTTATATGAGATGTATTTAAGGTTTTAATTAAAAGGAACCTTTGATTTGTAATAGATTTATGTAAGGTTTTCAATTACGAAAGAACCTTTAATTTTAATGAAATGTATTGAAGGTTTTTAATTTAAAAATGAAATCCCTTTGATTAAGGTTGAATATCTTAGGAGTTTAAATTAAAGAGATGTGGATTTATTCGTGAATTGAAGTTATGGGACTTCAATTTAGGGAATGAATGAATGTTGGTTTTAAAGGTTAAAGGTGTGGGACTTTAATGCTTTAAAAAAGTAGTTGATTGACTGGAAATGGGGAATTAAAAAGGAATGTAGATTTATTCTTTGAATTGAAGTTATGGGGCTTTGATTTAGGGAATGAAAAGAAAAGGGATTTTTTAAAGGTTAAGGGAATGAGACTGTAATTCTTTAAGACATGAATGAATTTGATTTAAGTTGGACCTTGATCCAAGAAGTACATATTGTATGACTCTCTAAAGAAACTTGAGAGGTGAAAATAAAAGTAAGGGTTCTTTTATGATATCCATTATGCATTAGATGTTTAGAAACTTAAATGAATGATTCTATAGTTGCAATTTGGTAAAGTAAATTAATAGATGCATTTAAAGGTATGCCTATCCTAAACCATGAGTATCCTAATCCCCTACTACCCTCAAAGAACCAATGGGAAGAAAGGAGAAGCAAGGAGTTCCATGGAAACAAAGCATAGGTATGTGTATCTAATATTGTTGTACTTATGATCAAATACACTAGACTTGTGGGGAGATATCCTCGATGCAGATTATGTGATAATATTTAAAGTAAGAAAGACTTATTGTGTGTGATATAATGAGATGAGTGTTCATTTATTTAGTGAAGGTACTTTTCCTTTATTTATATATTTGGTTATATTATGTGAATGATTCTCTTTAGTGTTAAGCTTGCTTTATTTTCTCCATTATTTTTTGTTTGATTCATTTTGTTATAATAATTATATGTATCATTGTTTGATTTCTTGATGATAAGAAATCTATGAATAGAGTTCTAGGGTGAACTCAGAGGTGACCTAAGGGAATTAAGGACCCCTTAGGATGAACATAGGTGACCTAATGGAATTAAGAACCCCTTAGAGTGAACATTAAGAACCCCTTAGGGTGAACATAGAAGACCTACAGAAATTGAGACCCCCTTAGGGAGATAAAGGACTAAGTTGTGAAGAGATTACATCTAAGTTAAGATAGCTCATCGTGGAGATGAGATAGATAGCTTAACTCACAATACTCATAGAATACTTACATAGAAGGATTTGTGTATGGTATGGAGATGTGTGTATACCTTCTATGGACTGAGGGTGATAAGTCTAACTCATCAAGAATGATGTGACAGATGGGCTTATCTACAGTGACACATTATATGCCTACACAGACGGACTTGTGATAGGGTATTTTATGAGATGTAATTTCTAGGAAAACTTAAGAGATTGAAACTCTAGGTAAATGTTAGTTGGGTTAGGGATTCATGAAGGGTTCATGTATCCCTCTCCTTAGTAAAAAAAATCTTTCATTTTCTTGTATTTTTTGTTTGTGTGATTTTTGGGTTGTTACATTTGGTATCAAAGCTCTAGGTATGAGGGTATAGAGCTTTTATGTGTGCTAAAAGGAAACTAGATGTATCCAATGAAGGATTGCTTAAGAAAAGGGGCTAAAGCTAGGATGACCTAGAACACCCTAGTTGTTAGAATCTAATAGGCATAAACCCCAAGGTAGAGTGGATGTTAGGATACCTTAGTATGGGCTATAGTATAAGTGATACATCCTAGCCTAGGATATTACCCTTGTTAGGTTGTTAATGTATATAGCAAAAGAACTCTGTATTATGGCTTGATTAGATATACAACTAATATGGAACTGTAATATAATATTCTTTCTTGGATGGAATCAGTTTAAGATGCTACCTAAGACCATAAGAGGGATACCTATACCTAGACAAACTCAGTAAAGTAATGTTGAAGAAGAAAACTAGGATGGGGAACCAAAAAACCCCAATAGAGAGGTAGAAGACCTCACCGCTACGATAACTGCTATGTAGGATTAGATAAGACAGTTGCTAGAAATGGCTACGAATCAAGAGATCATTCTAGAAAGTGGACTAACTGTAGAGCAATTACAAGTTAGAGCCTTAGCAAAAAAATAAATTACTAGGGACATGAAAAACATCAGTATCTCTAAGTTTGATGGAGAGAGTGATGGTGATGTAGTGGAAGCATGGTTGAGAGAGGTGAAGGTTCACTTTATGATTAAAGGTTACTCATTAGGAACCCGAATACTTTGGGCTATGAACCTAGAAGGGGCTACTTTGGAGTGGTGGGAAATTGATGCAGGAGCATCCAGGAGCAGCATAGCAATCTTGCATCGAAACAAGCAAAAAAAGTTCTAAGTATAAAAAAATAGTCTAAGTGTTGAATGTGTCGCGATATCGCGACATAAAAGTTGTCGCGATATCATGACAACTCAGAATAATGGTGGGTGCAAATCACAAGTGTCGCGATATCATGACATAAAAGTTGTCACAATATCGTGACAACTCAAAACCAACGACAGGCGCAATCACAAGTGTCGTTATATCACGACATAAAAGTTGTCACGATATCACGACAACTCAGAACCAACGGCGGGCGCAATCGCAAGTGTCGTGATATCGCGACATAAAAGTTGTCGCGATATCGCGACAACTCAAAACCAATGGTGGGCACAATCGCAAGTGTCACGATATCGTGACATAAAAGTTGTCGCGATATCACGACAACTCAGAAACAACGGTGGGCGCAAATGGCAAGTGTCGCGATATCGCGACACAAAAGTTGTCGCGATATCGCGACAACTCAGAAACAATGGCGGGCACAAATGGCAAGTGTCACGATATCGCGACGAACTTAAAGCAAAGTTGTGAGCAAACGAAAGTGTCACGATATCGCGACACATTGGCCAACAAAGACAAAAGCCAAAAAAGTGTCACGATATCGCGACAGATGGACATGGAGGAAAAAGTGTCACGTTTTCGTGACCCGACTAGGAGAGAGAAGAGAGGAATGCAAAGGTGTCGTGAAAACGTGACATGTTACTTTTTCGCGAATTGTTGCAGAACAATAGTTGGCAGTTTTAGAAGCCGTTAAGGCAGTTCCAGGGAACCGTTACAGTGGTTACAGGGACGGTTACGAACGGAAGTTGCAACAAGAACCTGTGTTAATAAAGAGAGATTTTTTGAAGGATTGCAGAGGCTGGAGGGATGAAGGCTACGGCTTCTTTTGGCATTTTTTGTACTGTGTAATCTTCCATAGTTCCAAATTGTAAAGCTTTCCATGCTTCGAAATAAAATTGCATCTTTTCTTTGTTAATTAAAATTGGCTCCCCATCAAGTGGTATCAGAGCAGTAAGATTCTAAGTGTGTGAGCAGAGCGCCGAACGTGAGGCAGCTTGCACCAAGATCTGGGGTTACGGGTTCTGAGAAAAAGTGAAGCAGAATGTCGTCGCGAAGAAATCATGGTGCTGGAAGGAACATGGTTCCTAAAGGAGACTTTCGAGCATTGCAGAGGCAAGTGCAGGCCCTGCAGGAAGAATTGTGTAGAGGAGTAGAGCCAAGAGGAGAAGACCAGAGCGATGATGAAGCTTGCGGAGTTGATGACCCATCTGAAGAAGAAGAAGAAGCAATGAGTGTTGTAGAGTCTCGAATGATTAAAGCCATTTCTCAAATTGGGAAAAGGTCAAAGATTGATGTATCCACATATTCTGGAAATTTAAATCTAGAAGAATTGATTGACTGGATTAATGACATGGAGGAATATTTTGAATATGAGGAGGTTGAAGATCCAAACCAAATAAAATTTGCCAGAACAAAGTTGAAAGGCCATGCTGGCATATGGTGGAAAGGAGTGCAGCTGGAAAGAAATCGTAGAGGAAAAGAAAAGATCACCAGGTGGGATCGAATGGTTGAAAAACTAAAACGGCAGTTTATTTCGGCAGATTACGAATTAGATCTGCTGAGAAAAATGCAGAGTTTGCGATAGTCCAGCAAGTCTGTTAAAGAATATATAGAGGAATTTTTTAAAATTTCTATCAGAACCGGCCATACAGAAGCAAATAAAGAGAGAGTAGCCCATTACATTAATGGGTTAAGAACCAGCGTGCAAGAAGAATTGAGTCTGGTTCGAATGAGCACCATTGAAGATGCTTACCGTTTGCTTCGAAAGTGGAAGAGAAACTGAACCGTATATTTGACAATAAGCAAAGAGGCAGAGGTCATGGTGGAAGAACCGGTGGAAGAACCAGTGGAGGTAAATATGATGACCAAAAGCAGACTGGTGAAACCAGCAATCACCAGGAATAGGAGGAGAATGCTTACCGACCTCGTAATCAGAACAATGATTATCAAAGGGGACGAGGTAGAGGTGGACGTGGATATGGAAGAGGCAAATTTTGTGGAACCTGTTTCAATTGCAGAGAAGAGGGGCATCGATCATATGAGTGTCCCAAACACCAAGAAACATCAAACAGAAGGCCTGAAGGTAATGCCAGAGCTATGGTTGTTGAGGATGGTGTTGAATCTAAGCACTCTGAAGAAGCAGAGCAAGGAGAAGTGATGATCACAAGGAGAACCTTGTTGAATGAAGAGAAGGAACCAGACCAGTAGAAAATCCTATTCCGCATGAGGTGCAAATGTTCAGGTAAAATTTGTAATATTATTATTGATAATGGTAGTACATATAATTTGGTTTCTGAGGAAATGGTAGCTAAGTTAAATCTAGAAAGAAGATAGCACCCGCATCCATACCGGATTGCATGGTTGCAGAAGGACCATAGAGCATTGGTCAGTGAACAATGCTTGGTCAAGTTTCAAATTGGAAGATACCAGGATGAGGTCTTGTGTGATATTTTGTCGATGGATGCTTGCCATTTGTTGCTGGGAAGACCATGGCAATTTGACAGACGTGCGGCGCATGATGGGCATGCAAATACCTATTCCCTAACAAAAGATGAAGTACGCCACAAACTGAAGCCATTGAAGGAGGTTGAGGAAAAGGTATGCAATAATGCTAGAATTTGTTTAGTAGATGGCAAAAAAATTTTGGATGGTCTAAAGAGGGATTCAATGTGTTATGCATTAATTCCTGCTGTAAAGAGAAAAGAAACTACTGACATTCCAATAGAAGTTGAACATCTGTTAGCAGAATTTCCTAATATTATATCAGACAATGTGCCTGAGGGTTTGCCGCCAATGAGGAAGATTAGTCATCAGATTGACTTAATGCCAGGATCTAGCTTACCCAATAAGGCCGCCCATAGAATGTCTCCTATAGAGAATGAAGATTTGAACCGCCAAGTTCATGAATTGTTGAGGAAGGGTTTGATTCGAGCAAGTTTGAGCCCTTGTGCAGTGCAGCAGTACTTGCACCAAAGAAGAATGGCGAATGGCGAATGTGCACTGATTCCCGAGCCATTAATAAAATTACCATTAAATATCGCTTTCCATTACCCGAATGGATGATATAATGGATTGTTTGAGTGGAGCTAAATACTTCACTAAGATTGATTTAAAGAGCGGATATCACCAGATACGTGTTAGAGAGGGTGACGAATGGAAGACAACCTTTAAAACCAAAGAGGGTTTGTATGAGTGGTTAGTTATGCCATTTGGATTGACTAATGCACCCAGTACGTTTATGAGGCTGATGAATGAGGTATTGCGTGACTTCTTGGAAAATTTCGTGATAGTTTATCTAGATGATATTTTAATTTTTTAATTTTCAGTAAAACATTGGAAGAGCATTTGATGCATGTGCGGAAAGTTTTTGAAAAACTGTGAGAGGAGCAGTTATTGATAAATATACAAAAGTGCAATTTTGTACAGAAAGAGTTGATTTACCTGGGATTTGTCATCTCAAAGGAGGGTCTGAAAATGGATCCTGAAAAAGTGAAGGCTATCATTGAATGGCCTACCCCAAGGAATGTAACAGAGGTAAGATCATTTCATGGTCTTGCAAGTTTCTATAGAAATTTTATTAGAGACTTTAGCAGTATTTGTGCACCCCTAACAAAAACTATGAGAGGGGATAAGAGAGAATTTAAGTGGACTACCAAGGCAGGTACCAGTATGGAAATATTGAAGAAGAAAGTGATAGAATAGCCCATTCTAGCACTTCCAAATTTTAATAAAGTGTTTCAGGTTGACTGTGATGCCAGTGGCAGTGCCATTGGAGCTGTGTTGAGCCAAGAAGGTAAACCTGTTGCATACTTTAGTGAAAATTTAAATGATGCTAGAAAGAAATACTCTGTTTATGATCAAGAATTCTATGCTATCATTCAGGCTCTTAAGAAATGGAGACATTATTTGCTAACCAAAGAGTTTGTTTTATATACTAACCATCAAGCTTTGCAGTATATAAATAGTCAAGGTAAACTTAACCAACGGCATTTGAAGTGGGTTGAATTCTTGCAGAGTTATACCTTTGTCCTGAAGCATAGAAGTGGTAAATCTAATAGAGTTGCAGATGCCTTGAGTAGAAGGCATAATTTGTTGATAGAAATGAGAGTGCAAGTTGTTGGGTTTGATGAACTCAAGAGTTTATACCCAGCGGATCCAGATTTTGCAGAGGCATGGACGGCATGTGTGTCTCCTACTACTGTGGATCGCACTAAGTGGTTGGATTTTATGATCCAATATGGGATGCTATTTTGGAAGAACCAGTTGTGCATTCCATGAAGTTCCATGAGGGAAAATTTGATCAAAGAGAAACATAGCGGAGGACTAGCAAGGCATTTTGGTTGAGATAAGACCATTGCTCTCGTTAGTGAGAATTACCATTGGCCGCAGTTGTAGCCGGATGTGACCAAATTTGTGCAGGGTTGCAGAGTGTGCCAGATGGCGAAAGGAGTTAGCCAGAATACAAGAATGTACCAGCCATTGCCTGTACCAGAGAGACCATGGGAGGACATCAGTATGGATTTTGTTCTTGGTCTGCCAAGGACACAACGTGGACATGACACCATTTTTGTTGTTGTTGACAAGTTTTCGAAGATGGCTCATTTTATTCCATGTCAGAAGACAAGTGATGTTGTTCATATTGCAGGCTTGTTTTTCAGGGAGGTTGTGCGCCTTCATGGTCTACCCCAAAGCATTGTCTCGGATAGAGATACCAAATTTGTGGGTTATTTCTGGAGAACCCTATGGAAGAAGCTAAAAACAGAATTGAAATTTAGTTTTGCGTACCACTCATAGACTGATGGACAGATCGAAGTCGTCAACAGAAGTTTGGGTAATCTTCTACGATGTCTGGTAGGAGATAAACCCAAGGGATGGGATCTAATTTTACCATAGGCAGAGTTTGCTTACAATAATTCTATCAATCGTAGTACTGGTAAATCCCCATTCCAGATAGTGCATGGGAACAGCCCGAGAAACGCTTTTGAGTTGAGGTCGATGGATAAGGGCGACAAGCGCAGTGCTGAAGCTGAAGACTTTGTAGCACACATGAAGAATTTACATGAAGAGGTACAGTAGCATATCAGTAAAATGAATGCTACTTACAAAGCCCGAGCAGATCAAAAGCGGCGTTTCAAGGAATTCCAGATAGGAGATGAAGTCATGGTTCATTTGTGCAAGGAATGTTTTCCTACCAAAACCTACAATAAGCTAAAAATGAAGAAGTTTGGACCATGCCGGATCATAGGTAAACGAGATTCAAGAAATGCCTATGAAGTAGATCTACCAAGTGAGCTGAATATTTCCCCTATCTTCAATATTTTAGACTTGGTTGAATATCATACAGGAAGTTGTAGTGAACCACCCAGTCTAGATCTGTGGAACATTCCAGCATCCACTCTAGACAAAGAGGAAATTGAAGACATACTCGACACTCGCGAAGGCAGAAGTACTCAAAACAGGCAATATTCGGAGTATTTGGTCAAGTGGAAGAACCGACCTATCGAAGATGCCACATGGTTGTCCAAATCAGAGGTTGATCGTCTAGGTTTTCCTCTGACCATCCAGAAGTGAGGATCACTTCTAAATCTACCCTAGGTGTCTGATGCAGGAGCATCCAGGAGCAGCATAGCAATCTTGCATCGAAACAAGCAAAAAAAGTTCTAAGTATAAAAAAATAGTCTAAGTGTTGAATGTGTCACGATATCGCGACATAAAAGTTGTCGTGATATCGCGACAACTCAGAATAACGGCGGGCGCAAATCGCAAGTGTCACGATATCGTGACATAAAAGTTGTCACGATATCGCGACAACTCAGAACCAACGACGGGTGCAATCGCAAGTGTCGCGATATCATGACATAAAAGTTGTCGCGATATCGTGACAACTCAGAACCAACGGCGGGCACAATCGCAAGTGTCGCGATATCGTGACATAAAAGTTGTCGCGATATCGCGACAACTCAGAAACAATGGCGGGCGCAAATGGCAAGTGTCGCGATATCGCGACACAAAAGTTGTCACGATATCGCGACAACTCAGAAACAATGGCGGGCACAAATGGCAAGTGTCGCGATATCGCGACGAACTTAAAGCAAAGTTGTGAGCAAACGAAAGTGTCACGATATCGTGACACATTGGCCAACAAAGACAAAAGCCGAAAAAGTGTCGCGATATCGTGACAGATGGACATGGAGGAAAAAGTGTCACGTTTTCATGACCCGGCTAGGAGAGAGAAGAGCGGAATGCAAAGGTGTCATGAAAATGTGACATGTTACTTTTTCATGGACTGTTGCAGAACGACAGTTGGCAGTTTTAGAAGTCGTTAAGGCAGTTCCAGGGAACCGTTGTAGTGGTTACAGGGACGGTTACGAATGGCGGTTGCAGCAAGAACCTGTGTTGATAAAGAGAGATTTTTTGAAGGATTGCGGAGGCTGGAGAGACGAAGGCTACGGCTTCTTTTGGCATTTTTTGTACTGTGTAATCTTCCATAGTTTTGAATTGTAAAGCTTTCCATGCTTCGAAATAAAATTGCATCTTTTCTTTGTTAATTAAAATTGGCTCCCCATCAGAAACCCACTATGAGGAAACTAATATTGAACCCATCGATACTCCATGGGAAAAATTTATAAACATATTTAAGAATATATTCTTAAAAGAGAACTTATATGCCTTAAAGTTTAAAGAATTTGCTAGTCTCAGACAAGGAAACAGTATAGTAGAGGTGTACTATAAGAAACTAGTAAAGCTATTTAAATATGTGCATATTTATAATGAGAATATGTGGGTTCCTTAAGTTTATTCTTGGATTGGAATATAGGTTGAAGCATGATGTGGAAATACAGGAACCTAAATCATTGCAAAAGGCATATGACCTAGCAAAGAAAGTAGAGTCACACTTATGTTATAAGTATGACACCATACCTGAGCAAGCTCGACAAGAGCTAAGGAAGAGGAATAGTAATGGGTTTGTAAAATAGGAGGTTGAGCAAGAGCAAAAGGCCAATAATCCCTAAAATCCTAAGAATAAACCTTACAAGAATCAAAACAAGTTCAAGAAGAACTTTCATAATAAGGATAACAAGCCTAATAGTAAAAAACCTCAGCCATAGAAGTTGCAACCTCCAACTCCAACGGCTAAGAATAAGAATGAGAAATATAAAAAATAGCAAGGACCGAAGGAAGGGCACTACAATTGTTGAGTATCTCATTACTATAATCAGTGTCCATATCATGTGAGGACCAACACAGCTAATGCGAAAGGAAAGAAACTGAAGCATCGGATCTATGCCACAATAAAGAAGCAGAAGCTAGAGGGATAGGCCACCCCCTTACTTATGAAAGGTAAGGTTTTCAGTAAGCAAGTAAACATTTTGATAGATAGTGGAGCCACTAATAGTTTTATTTTTTCTAGTCTATAAAGGACTATGTCAGAAAGGCCTAGATATTTTACCCAAGGGTGGAAGGTTGAGTATGGTTATGGACAAACCTACTCAATAGACCAGTTTTATCCTATGGTGAAAGTTATTCTATCTGAAGGGACTATTGAATATTATTTATATGTAACTCCCTTACATGCCTTTGATGTGATCCTAGGGATGGATTGGCTACAATATCATAAAGCCTTAGTCAATTTCCAAGATCAATGGATTGAGTATTCATAGGAAGGTGAAAGAATATTAAGAATTCATAGCAGTCAAAGGACGTTTGAACCTCAGATGTTGTCTGCTATGCAATTGAAAAAGACCCTAAATAGGAGAGGGGTAGTGTATTTGGTAAAACTTAATGAAGTGGAGGACCATGAGAAGGAGGAAATACTAAGACATCATCCAATTTTATAGGAATTTTAGGATGTATTTCCATAGGACCTACCTAGATTACCTCCTGTACGAGAATTTGACTTCATGATTGAACTTATGATGGGAGTCAAACCTATTCATAGATATCCATATAGGATGAATCCTACTGAAATGTGAGAACTAAAGGTTCAATTGCAAGGATTTTTGGAGAAGGGTTTTATAAAACCAAGTGTGTCACCGTGGGGTACACCAATTTTATTCATGAAAAATGATGGTTCACTGAGATTGTGTATTGATTATAGGATGCTAAATAATGCTACAATCAAGAATCGGTGTCCTTTACCTAGGATTGAAGATTTATTTGATCAACTAAAATATGCCAAGGTTTTTACTAAGATCGATCTAAGGTTAGGGTATCACCAATTAAGGATTCATAAGGAAGACACTCACAAAACAGCATTTAAGACTAGGTATGGACATTATGAGTTTACAGTTCTACCCTTTGGAAAAACTAATGCTCCAACCACTTTCATGAACCTAATGAATAGTGTGTTCCAAAGAAACTTGGACCAGTTTATCCTGGTATTCCTAGATGATATCCTTATATACTCTCAATATAAAGAGGAGCATGATAAACATCTTAGGATCATGTTGGAATTGTTGAGGGAGAATCAAATTTATGGAAATATGGCTGAGTGAATTCTATATCCTAGAGGTACGATATCTTGGGCACATTATATCAATAGAAGGGATTGTTGTGGATCCAGAGAAGATTGAGGCTATTCTGAATTGGCCACCCCCTACTAATGTGACTGAAGTATGAAGTTTCATGGGGTTAATGGGCTATTATAGATGTTATATAAAGGACTACTCCAAGATTGTTGGACCCATAACAAACCTTTAGAAGAAGGGGAAAGAATTCAAGTGGACATAGAAGTGTGAGGCTGCCTTCGTACTACTAAAGAATAATATTACTACTGCACCAATACTAAAGGTTCTCAATCCTCAAAGGGACTTTTTTAGTGTGCATTGACGCATAAATAGAGGGGTTGGGTGGAGTACTCTCACAAGAGGATTCAGTAGTGGCATATACTTCAAGGAAGCTCAAAAAGCATGAAGTTAATTATACTACGCATGATTTAGAGCTAGCTACGGTGGTGCATGCTTTAAAGGTTTGGTACCACTACTTAGTGGGGAGACCCTTTGAATTGAAAATCGATCATCAAAATTTGCGGTACATATTCACCCAACCAATACTCAATGCAAGACAGATAATATGGGTGGAATTTCTCGCTGAGTATGATTTTGAGATTGAGTACATAAAGGAAAAATAGAATAAGGTAGCGGATGCTTTGAGTAGAAGGAAATATATAGCAGCCATAACTAGAATTCACATGGACCTAATAGATCGAGTGAGGCAGGAGAAATCTCAGGATGAGTATTGCCAAGGAATTCGAGCCAAAATGGATAGAAATCCTAAAGGAAATGAGGAATTTACTATGAAATATGACTTTATGTGTTATAAGGAAAGGGTCATCATACCAAAGTTGGGTAAATTATGGAACTTGATAATGTAAGAAGCTCATAGATCTCCTTATTCTTCTCATCTAGGAGGAGCCAAAATGCGAGAAAACATGAAAATAACCTTCTTTTGGGTAGGTATGAAGAAGGACATCACATATTTTTTTGCTCAATGTCTCGAATGTTAGAAATTCAAGGTAGAACATCAGCATCCCATAGGAAAACTTCACCTGCATGATATACCTACACAGAAATGGTAGGTTATATCTATGGATTTTATCATGGGTTTACCTAAAAATTGGTATTGATATGATGCCATCTTTGTAGTGGTCAAAAAATTGACTAAAGTTGCCTACTTCATACTGGGATATACCAAGGATGATGCTCAGGTAGTAGCTAGAAGATTCATCAAAGAGGTATTTTGATTGCATGGTTTTCTAAGGTAATTATATCAGATAGAGACTCCAAATTCACTTTTGAATTTTGTAAATCACTTCATAGTTCAGTTGGTATGAAATTGAATATGAGTTCAACATACCACCCTAAAACCAATGGTCAAACGGAGTGATTAAACCAAGTTTTTGAAGACATGCTTTGCATGTACTGCATGGATCACAAATCTCAATGGGAATATTGTCTACCTTTGGTAGATTTTGCCTATAATAATGGACATCACTCCTCGCTAGGAATGGCATCTTTCGATGCCTTGTATGGGTGAAAGTGTAGAACATCATTATCTTGGGATAACCTAGAGGATCAAGTTGAGATTGGATCATAAATGGTCAGGGTAATGGAAGAGCAGCTAAAAGAAATTAGGCAAAGGCTTAAGGAAGTTGTGGATAGATAGAAGAGTTATGCAGATCTAAAAAGGACTCCAAGAGAGTATTCTATTGGAGATAAGGTGTTCTTAAGGGTTAAGCCAAATAAAAGTGCTATCAAATCCACAAAGTTGGATCCACATTTTGTGGGGCCCTTTGAGATCATGAAAAAGATCAGTTTGGTTGCATATTGACTTGCATTACCACCTAATCTATCCAAAATCCATGACACCTTCCACATATCCTTACTTAGAAAATATGTTGCTGACCCTAAACATGTGTGGGATGTTTCTAATTTCCAGATGGTAAATCCGAAGGCCATTGAAGTGCTACCGGTGAGGATTCTTGAGTTTCATTCTAAATATCTATGAAATCGGACTCTTGAATAGTGTAAGGTCCAATTGGGACCAGTTCTCTAAGAAGAATGCCACTTGGGAGAAAGTGGAGGTTATGCAAAAATATTTTTCCTTTTTTTTTAAGCTATATGATGTAATAGTTTTACTTTATGCAATAAAAATAAAAATAGAAGGGAAAATGGAAATACCGAGGATGATGTTTAATCCTAGTGGGGGAGGATGTCATGACCCTCCCTAGCTAACTTTATGGCACAAGAAAACAATGTATTAACCTATGATGTGGTGATACCTAGTTTGAAAAATGGAACCAACTATATGATGTTTAGTTGATTTATAAGGGCATGTTATCACTAACATATTTCCAAGTGTGCAGGATCAGGTACACTTGTAGGTGGAACAGGTAAAGTCACCCACAAGAAATGAGGGTACCAAAGATCAGGGGAAATGATGATTAAGGTACTCGGGAGGTAACATGGATAGATACCTTCATATAGGTATGCATTGATGGAAGGGATAATCATCGATGGCCGATCACCTTGAGCTTTAGTTAATAGCCTAGTAGCTATCATAAAATATCTAGCTAAGATGGGTGATCGGGTTGATGGAATGATTCCCTCTTTGTTGTTGTACAAATTTGTTTTCTTTGTATTGCATCATGGCTTGAGTAGATTAATGTTGGGTTTTATGTATGAGAACAACTGCAATATGTATATAAATGCATAAGGTAAACTGTCATGTTGAAGTGCAAGTAAAGCATCATCCTTATGAAAGAAAACAAATTAAATGCATATCTTCAATGAAGATTCCTCTAAATTAATTAATGAAGTTTAAGTAAATAATGTTTGGCTCATTTGAGCTCATTAGTAAACTTCTTTGTAATTAATAAATGAGTTTGCATCTAAATTAATTAGAGGTGTGCATTTTAATGATAATAGAGGATTCATTAAAAGACTTTAATTAATTGAATTGAATGAAAGAGAATTCATTTTAAAAAAAGAAAATATTATATATAATAATATATATCTTTTATTTAAAAATAAAAACAATAAAGATATTGTGTAAGTAAAAGTAATATATTTAAATATTGATAAATATCATAAGAATGATATTTTAAAAAATGGCCATTCTTCGTCTTTTAAAAATAAAATGTAATCATCCCTTTCCTATGCAACAAACCCTATGAAATAGCCTACGAGGCTACTAATTTCCAAATGTGGAAAATATGGGGAGAACGCACAAGGGATAGGGGATACTGCATTGAAGAGCGAAGGCAGAATATAGGGGCTTGGGGTTCGAGTGGATGGTGGACGAGCCACCTGGATGGACAGGCACATAAGAAAGAAGGTAAGGAAAAGAGAGATAGATGGAGAGAGGGGGAGAGCAGACGAATGGGGAGAGAGCAATAATAGAGATGCAGACGCAGATGAGAGATAAAGATAATGGGAAGAATGCACTAGAGGCTAAGAGGAGGGTAGCTAGACGTCGCCATCTTTCCAATCTCCATAGGAGTTAAGGTTGGGTTGCTTTAAATCTGGAACCCAATTTTAATTTATGTGGGATTGTTGCATATAAGTGTTGTGCGCTATGTGTTTTGGAATCTCCCTTATGCTGTGAAAGCATTATGCGCTATGTGTTTTGGAATCTCCCTTATGCTATGAAAGCATTGTGTGCTATGTATTTTGGAATCTCCCTTATGTTGTGAAAGTGTTGTGCACTATGTGTTTGAGAGAACCTCCTTATATCATGTGAAAGCGTTGTGCGCTATGTGTTTGAGAGAACCTCCTTATGTTGTGTGAGCGCTGAGCGCTATGCATGTGTTGTGAAACCACCATGTGAAGAGCGTTGGGTGCTAATAAAAGCCACCTTGTGGAAGTGCTATGTGTGTGTTGTGAAACCACCATGTGAAGAGTGTTGTATTTTAATAGGAATCACCCTATGTGTGTTGTGAAACCACCATGTGAAGAGCATTGTATTTTAATAGGAATCACCCTGTGTGTGTTGTGAAACCACCATGTGAAGAGTGTTGTATTTTAATAGGAATCACCCTATGTGTGTTGTGAAACCACCATGTGAAGAGTGTTGTATTATAATAAGAATCACCATGTGTGTGTTGTGAAACCACCATGTGAAGAGCATTGTATTTTAATAGGAATCACCCTATGTGTGTTGTGAAACCACCATGTGAAGAGCATTGTATTTTAATAGGAATCACCCTGTGTGTGTTGTGAAACCACCATGTGAGGAGCGATGTGCTTAAACAGGAATCACCCTATGTGTGTTGTGAAACCACCATGTGGAAGCATTGTATTTTAACTGAAACTACTCTATGGTTGTAGTTTAAGAGAAAAACCTCCCTTATGTCGGGTGAGCGTTGTGTGTGAGCAATCACCATAGGTTGTGTTGTGTGTTGTGCACTACAAAATGCAATGAGCACTTTAGTGAATGCTTAGGTGAGAGCTTAGTGAGTGCTTCGGCAGACCAGTGGGCATTAGCAGTGAGTGTTGTGCATGTTCGAAGGCGTTGACCTCTAGTTGCGAACCCTGCATTAGGTAAGGTGTTGTGTAACTATTCTAGTTAAAAGAATAGAGCCTTTATTTCATGTGAAATGTATTTAAGGGTTTTTAAAATAACAGAGCCTTTGTTTCATGTGAAATGTAGATAAGGGTTTTAATTAAAAGGAGCCTTGGATTTTATGAAATGTATTTAAGGTTTTAATTAAAAGGAGCCTTTGATTTTATGAAATGTAGATAAGGGTTTTAATTAAAAGGAGCCTTGGATTTTATGAAATGTAGATAAGGTTTTTAATTAAAAAGGGGCCTTGGATTTTATGAAATTTATTTAAGGTTTTAATTAAAAGGAGCCTTTGATTTTATGAAATGTAGAAAAGGTTTTTAATTAAAAGGAGCCTTTGATTTTATGAAATGTAGAGAAGGTTTTTAATTAAAAGGAGCCTTTGGTTTTATGAAATTTAGTTAAGGTTTTTAATTAAAAGGAACCTTTGATTTTGTGAAATGTATTTAAGGGTTTTAATTGAAGAAACCTTAGTGTCACATAAAATATAATGAAGGTTTTTAATTAAAAGGAACCTTTGTTTCATATAGGATTATTGAAGGCTTTTAATTAAAAAGGGACCTTGGATTTATATGAGATTTATTTAAGGTTTTAATTAAAAGAAACCTTTGATTTATATGAGATGTATTTAAGGTTTTAATTAAAAGGAACCTTTGATTTATAAGAGATTTATGTAAGGTTTTCAATTAGGAAAGAACCTTTGATTTTAATGAAATGTATTGAAGGTTTTTAATTAAAAAAAAAAAACCCTTTGATTAAGGTTGAATATCTTAGGAGTTTAAATTAAAGAGATGTGGATTTATTCGTGAATTGAAGTTATGGGGCTTCAATTTAGGGAATGAATGAATGTTGGTTTTAAAGGTTAAAGGTATGGGACTTTAATGCTTTAAAAAAGTAGTTGATTGACTAGAAATGGGGAATTAAAAAGGAATGTAGATTTATTCTTTGAATTGAAGTTATGGGGCTTTGATTTAGGGAATGAAAAGAAAAGGGATTGTTTTAAAGGTTAAGGGAATGAGACTTTAATGCTTTAAGACATGAATGAATTTGATTTAATTTGGACCTTGATCTAAGAAGTATGTATTGGATGACTCTCTAAAGGAACTTGAGAGGTGAAAATAAAAGTAAGGGTTCTTTTATGATATCCATTATGCATTAGATGGTTAGAAACTTAAATGAATGTTTGTATAGTTGCAATTTGGCAAAGTAAATGAATAGATGCATTTAAAGGTATGCCTATCCTGAACCATGAGTATCCTAATCCCCTACTACCCTCAAAGAACCAATGGGAAGTAAGGAGAAGCAAGGAGTTCCATGGAAACAAAGCATAGGTATTTGTATCTAACGTTGTTGTACTTATGATCAAATAGACTAGACTTGTGGGGAGATATCCCTGATGCAGATAATGTGATAATATTTAAAGTAAGAAAGACTTATCATGTGTGATCTAATGAGATGAGTGTTCATTGATTTAGTGAAGGTACTTTTCCTTTATTTTTGTATTTGGTTATATTATGTGAATGATTCTCTTTAGTTTTAAGCTTGCTTTATTTCCTCCATTATTGTTTGTTTGATTCATGTTGTTATAATAATTAGATGTATCATTTTTTGATTGCTTGATGATAAGAAATATAAGAGTAGAGTTTTAGGGTGAACTCAGAGGTGACCTAAGGGAATTAAGGACCCCTTAGGGTGAACATAGGTGACTTAAGGTAATTACGAACCCCTTAGGGTGAACATAGGAGACCTAAGGGAACTGAGACTTGTTGAGGTGTGATTTTTTCTAGTCACAAAGCCACCCGACAAACTCAGAATTATTACTCTCTCTTGAAAATAATATTATATATCTTCAATGTTCTTATGTTATATCTAACATTTCATATGTATATACATCAATGAGTACTTGAATAACTCTTGGATTTGTGAACTATTGTTTACAATGGGTCTGGAATTAGGTAAATGATTTCAAGTTTATCATGTATAACATGCTTTGATATCAATTCAACAAAATAAAATTTGTTTTATGATCTTAGGTTAAAGTATACCAAATTTTATTTCCTCTCTTCAATTTAATGTCTCAAAATGCTTTAAATGAAATTAGCATAAAAATAATCTAGCATTTTATATTAAATTTCAATTTAACTTTAATAAAAATCAAATTAAATGAAATTTTATAAACTTTATAAATCTTTGGAACATAATAGATTTATAATCAATACACTTCCCAAATGTTTATTTGATAAAGCAATCATTTATTCAAACTCCCTTATGAAATTATAAATCAAACCCAGAAGAGGTGAATAGATGAAATAATGTCTTGCCCAATTTATAAGGTTCCAAAACCTTGTAAATTAGATTTTCTTATAATATTTATCTTTTAAAATATTTATGAAATTAAATATTCAAAAGAGTAAATGTGATCTCTGGTTTGAAATTTGGATTTCTGAAATAGATATATTGTAAATCAAATCCAAATTGAATTTTAGAGATATCAATCCTAGTTCCTCAACCTTATGAAATTAAGGTGAGGAATAGAATATTC
>JAQPPZ010005087.1:0-26652 GCA_028583015.1 Wollemia nobilis
AACATTTTGTGCAGGCACCGGGGCGAAACTCCGGGGTCTGCAGTTTGGAAGTCTCCTCCGGATCCTTACGAGGATTGATTCTTCACCTCTTTGAAGGATTGCTCGTTGCCTTGGGAGGGCCCAATGGGGTCTCCTCCGGGGAGCTTCCGATGGGCGAGAAAAGCTCATATGCGAGATAAATTAAAAGAAAACCACTGCATCTTCTTCGAGTGAAGCTCAACGCGGTGCTTATCAAATGCTATTTAAGAATCTTGGAAAGGGTTTACACACAAACGGAGTTAACGGCTGCCTTCCACAATCCGCGTCCGGGCCAAAGATTGTCATAGAGCCAAAGCTGGTTGAGGATACGATTATATACCGTGCTACCCATGATCGATCTGCAAATTCATGGGTATTCGGCCCACTACGAACTTCCTTCACACATGGGTGAGGCGAGGCTGGGAGCCCATTGGTGAGTACTCTCTATGGCCTATAAGCAATGGGTATTTTATTATTAGTTTCTCTTCTCTAGCGAGATAGAAAGCAGAGCATTTGAATCGAGAGAAGAGGAGCCACGGCCCGGCGGGGTTATTTGTCCAACCGTGGAGAGTGGGTTTTGACCCTCGCATTGAGCCCACGGGCGTCCCGGTATGGATACGGCTGTATGCTCTCCCAATGGAGTTTTGGGGTGAGCAAATCCTTGAGTTGATTGGTAATTCTCTAGGTAGATTTTTGGGAGTTTCAAGAGATACCATGGAAGGAAATATTGCTGTCTTTGCTAGAATATGTGTAGAAATGGACATTAGCCTGACCACTTCCTGCAGAGGTGGAATTGGAGTTGGCGGGACTAACTCTGGATACGACAGCTAGACTATGAAGCCTTACCTTTCAGATGCAGAGTCTGCCATAAGCATGGCCATTTGGCTAGGTTCTGCCCAAATAGCTTGACCACAAAATCGGAAGCTCCGTCGGGAGCGTCAAATCGTCCCAGAGAGGGTAAGTTCACTTCGGTCAAAGATCCCCTCAATATCCCCCAGGGTTCTGATGCCCAAGAAAGATGGCTTTGAACAGCGAAGCGGAGGAAAAACAAAAAGAGAAATGGCAAAGAGCAGACCCAATCCAAGCCAACCAATCGATATGAAATCTTCAAATCCCTTGTAGACCAAGAAGACCAAGTCATGGAAGGAGTGGTTGGGAATGATGGGGATACTAACACCCACTCTCATGATCCTCTATCATCTACTCCTGTCTTAGAACAGGGTGATTGAAACCCACGAGACTCTGCGACCGAGAGAACCTAGGGGCTATGGTAATTCATTCCCCTGCACAACCGGTTATTAAGGATGTCCACATGGGAAGTGCGAGAAAAGAACAGAGAGAAAGACCGGCGTTGGGGATCACCCGAGGTGGAAAAGAGGTCTAAGAATAGTAATTCCCAAGGAGGCTGGTAGAAAATCCAATAAGGATCTAATAGTAGCGCAAGGGGACAAAGGTGATCAATGGAGGATCGGTGAGAACAATTGACTCGTATTGCTCCCAAGGTTTCCAATGATTATACAATCCTGGAATGTAAGGGGTTTAAACGGTAGAACCCATCAATCTGTTGTTCAAAGACTTTTAGGAAAACACAAAGCAGACTTTTTGCTCCTTCGGGAAACAAAAATGTCTTCGAGATCTTATGTGTAAAATTGCTAGTAGAATATGGAGGGGCGCTGGATATATGGATGTGGCGGCCCAAGGAGCTTCGGGGGGAATTGTTACTTTGTGGAATCCTCTGGTGTGGATAGCAATAGAACATACAGCTTGGAGGGGGGTTCTCACATCTCTCTTTAAGAATATTGTTACAGCTGAACAGGTTTTAATTACAAACTTCTATGGGGCTCAAAGCATTGATGGCCGGCGGCTTCAATGGAATGTTGTTCATTCAATGAGATCCTCCGGGAAGATTGCGATTGGATTGTTTCTGGGGATTTTAATGCCAAATTATCTGCCAGTGATCAGGAAGGTGGTTTCCCGAGTTTTGGATCCAGGGGATAAGCTTATGATTGCTCAAGTCCAGGCCTTTCACCTTGTTGATATCAAAGGTCCTGGTACTTATTTTACGTGGACTAATAAGAGAAGAGAGCCACACGGTAGGAAGGTAAAACTAGACCGGTTTCTGGTCTCGGAGGAAGCATTTGTGAAATGGAATATTAAATTTCAGATTTTGGAAGGCCCGGTTTCGAGACCACTTTCCCATTGTGCTTGGAGGGAGGGGCTAGGACGGAGGCGATACCATAAACCTTTTAAATTTGAAAATTTTTGGTTGCAAAAAGAAGATCTCCGAAGAAAAATTCCTCGGTGGTGGGAAGATGGCCGCCCACCTTTTGGGACCGCAATGTTCAAATTTCACAAACGACTTCAATTTGTCAAGTGTAAATTGAAACGGTGGAGGCAAACTAACAAATCGGACTTCCGGCTCCAACGGGCCCCCTTGTTGGCTAGATGGGATGAGGTGCAAAAACATTTCGGGGAAGGAAACATTTCCGAGCACCTTAAATCCGAGGATGATGCTTTGCGCAAAGCGGTTGAGGATATTGATAACCAAGAAGAGATTTCTTTGGAAACGAGAGAGCAAGAAATACTTGGTTATTAGAAGGAGACAGAAATACAAAAATTTTTCAGCGCTGCTGCTGTGCTAGGAGACAAATGAATACTATGGATTCCCTTCAAGATGAGAATGGATACTCTTTTGACACTCTTCCTGGTATGCACTTCCACTCAATGGAGTATTTCTCAAAACTCTTTAAGGAAAGTATGGAGCAAGATGGGGCAGCCCAAGATGAAGTTATTGTTGTCATTCCTTCTTTAATCTCTCCGAAGAAAACCGAGGCTCTACTTAGACCTATAGATAAAGATGAACTTAAGAAGGTGGTCTTTGGGATGAGTGCTTGGTAAATCGCACTGGTCTCGATGGCTTCCCTATTGAGTTCTTTCGGGCCTTTTGGGATTCCCTGGAGGAAGATGTTACAGTGTCATCCTTGAGGAGTCGAGAACCAATAAAAGAATGCTCAAGGCTCTAAATCATACATTCATTACTTTAATTCCAAAAGGAGGCGAGGGGGGTTCATTTATCTGATTTTAGACCTATTGCCTTATGCAATGTGATCTATAAAATAATTACAAAGATTATGGCTGAAAGGTTAAAACCTATTATGCATAATATAATTTCCCCGGAGCAAGGGGGTTTTGTTGAAGGGAGGCAAATTTTGGATGGAGTGATTCTTGCTCAGGAGGCTATCCATTCAATGCACCAAACGAGGGAACAAAGGAATGTTCATTAAAGCTGGATATGTCCAAGGCTTATGACGGGGTGGAGTGGGGTTTCCTGGCAAAGATGTTGGCTGCCTTTGGTTTCTCTCGGAATTTGGACAGGTGGGTCATGAGGCTGTATTTCTTCGCCTTCTTACTCTGTTCTTATCAAGGGACTTCCCTCGCCTCCTTTTGGTGCCTCTCGAGGATTGCGGCAAGGAGACCCTTGCTCTCCTTATCTCTTCCTCATCTTGGGTGAAGGATTGGGCGGACTCTTTACGAAAAGAAGACTTCAAGGTCGGATAACGAGGTTTTAAGGTCGGAGGCTGAAGTTTTGACACATTTACGGTTTGTAGATGATCTTTGGATTGGTGGGAGTGGCCGGCCTTAGGGAAGCAAGAAGAATCGGAGATACTCTAAATGTCTACCTCCGGGCCTCTAATCAAGTCATCAATGACAATAAATCCAAAGTGATCTTCTTCAATATTGATCAACGGTTACGGGGACGAGTTATTGAGATTTTAGGTTTCACTCGGACCTCTCTCCCGAGTAGTCTATACGGGGGTCCCTCTCCATTTCAAAAAACTGAAAATTGATGTTTGGAAGGACCTTTTGGATGGCATCAAAGATAGAATGAACCATTGGTCTAATAGATGGTTAAGTTATGGGGGTCGTCTAACTTTTACTGAGTCAATTATTCGAGGCCATGCCAATTTATAAATTCTCAGTCTGTTTGCTCCCCGAGTCTATTTGGAAAGAGAGTGGATAAAATGGCTAGAAGATTTCTATGGGAAGGTGCCAAGGGAGAGAGGAAATGGGCCTTGGTTGGGTGGGACAAGGTTACCCAACCCAAGGAAAAAGGGGGTTTGGGACTAAGAAGCTCCAAGTTTAACAACAAGGCTTTGGCTGGCAAAGCATGCTTGGAGGTGGATTTCTCGGCCAACATCCCTCTTCGACGAGAATTCTCTCTAGCAAATACATGGGTTCTGTCCATCCTAATGATGTGGGCCGCTTTCCCTTTGGAAGGTTTTGGATCACCGGTGTGGCAGGCGCTCAAGCTTGGAGCTCAACTCATCAAAGATCAACTTTTTTTTGGAAAGTGGGGCGAGGGGATAAGGCTCGGTTACGGGTGATTCACGGGACCGAGAATCCTCCCATTATTGTTGTTTTCCCTGAATTGCAACCGATAAAATCTGCTTTAGAAGATAAGGGATGGATTCAAATTGAGAGCTACTTTAACACTAGTCATTTGGGGGACTACAAGTTCATAAAGTTTAAGCGAGTTGGATGAGTGGCCAATACCTATCCCTCAGGAGTTGGTACCTACTTTGGGAAAAATCTTGGCGGAACGGTTTCTTGCTTGGGAGAGATGAGGCGGATGAGCGGCACGGGGCTATGGAAGCCTTGGGGTTTATCTTGTGAAAGAAGGATATGGTGAGATCCTCCCGAGCCCCCTCCACCCTCTTTTTTGGTTCTTGGTGGAGAAAGATATGGCATCCCCGAGGGTGGCCGAAAGTGAACTTCTTCGCATGGCAGTTTTTGCATAATGGAATTCTCACCTATGACAATCTCGGACTCGGAGGCATCATTGGCCCCTCCCAATGTGTGTTATGCCATAAGCGGGGAGGAAACGGCGGATCATCTAATGTTTGAATGTTCTTTCACATGACAGATCTGGAAGCGTTGGTTCTCCCACTTTAAACTTCAGGCTATTGGGGTCTTGTCCCGAAACAACATTTGGGAAAGCTGGAAGAAAGGTAGATTTAAATCCAATGCTCTTCGAATTGGCTGGGAGCTTGGTTTATTTTTTATCCGGTGGCAGGTTTGGTTGGAGAGAAATGCCCGTATTTTTCGTGAAACCTTCTCCTCTCTAGAAGGAATATGGCAAGTCATTTGGAGCAAAGTGGCGGAAGCGGTTGCCATTCATACCGAGGGGAAATTCGATGCAGCACGAGCCTTTGGACGAGGGAGTTGTTTTTCAACAAAGGCAGGTGAGTGGTAGTTGGAAACCTCCTCCTGAAGGATGGATCAAAATCAATGCGATGGAGCGGCTAAAGGCAATCCGGGAAGTCTTGGAATTGGAGTTGTGTGCCGCGATCATCGTTGGGTCTTTGCTCTATTGGGAGCTGAGGGTGCAGGATGTGCCACAAACAATGAAGCCGAGGCCTTTGCCATTAAATCTGCCTCCTTACGGGCTGCCAAAAAAGGACACGGGAAGATTATTATTGAGTCGACTCCCAAATTTTGGTGGGTGCTCTTGATTGTATGAGAAACTTTGTCTCGAAAGCTTGGAGGTTGCGGATCTTAGTTTCCCAAATCAAAGAGCTTTGGAGGGAATTAGATGATGTGATACTTGTCTATGTGAATCGGGATCTCAATAAGGCGGCCGATTTCCTTGCTAAGATGGGTCTTGAAAGGGAGGTTGGGATGCGGTTGCACGGTGACATGCACGTGGAGGATGCGAGAGATTCGACAAGGCCTTGAACGTTTTACGAAATGATGGGCAGTGTTTTTTTGCTAAGGATGGTTTCTGTCGCGATATCGCGACATGTCGCGATATCGCGACAGGTTGCGCCCTTTCGGCCTCTTTCGGGTTTTTGTCGCGATATCGCGACAGGTTGCGCCTTCTCGGCCTTGGACGGGTTTTTGTCGCGATTTCGCGACATGTCGCGCCATCGCGACATGTCGCGCCATCGGGGCCCTTGGGGAAGGCGCTTGGTTAAGTGGTCGCGATTTCGCGACAGTTTTGGCAATTTGGTGCTAACTGGTAAAATTGTCGCGATATCGCGACACTTTCGCAGATGGAGTGCTAAGTGGAAAATCCGTCGCGATATCGCGACGATTTGAAGCGAGGTGCCGTGAGGATATTTCGTCGCGATTTCGTGGCGGTTTTGAGGCCGGGAGCCGAAAGGAAAAACCGTCGCGATATCGCGACACTTTTGGCGGTATGGTGTCATAAGGAAAACCCGTCGTGAAATCGCGACAATTTTGGCTTTCCAGCGGGTTGGCGAAAACTGTCGCGATATCGCGACGCTTTTGCGATCTGGTTGCTACATGGTGAATTCGTCGCGATTTCGCGACATTTTTGTCGAAGGGTTGCAGGTGGGTGCTGTCGTCGCGACTTTGCGACATGTCGCGATTTCGCGACATGTCGCGATTTCGCGACATGTTGCGTTGTCGCTTTGTCGTGCTGCGATGGGGCACGGGGTTGGGGGGTTGTCGCGATCTCGCGACATGTCGCGATTTCGTGACATGTCGTTTTTCGCGCCCAGTTGATTTCTTTGCTCTGTGTTGTGTTGGGTTGCCTTTGTGCTCTTCTCTTGTTGGGTTGCTTGTTGTTCTTGGTTGGGATGTGTTCTCTCCCGCTTGTAATTGTTCTTTGTATTAATACAAGTTTTTCATTTTTTTCAAAAAAAAAAAAAGATATTCTTCATTTGCCTTTCTATCAAAGATATTCTCCATCTTCCTCAAGCTGTTAAGTTTCCATTATCAACTCCTCTTATGCCTTTTGAAATTTAATTTTTTCAAGATGAATTCAACACCGCAAATAGCTAAAATATTTTCAGCCCAACTTCTACATCTATAAATATATTGTCTATAACAACCTCACAAATTCTTAATACTTTTTTAAAGGTTTTATTCATTCCCTTAATACTCCAAAATATTATTTTTATTATTTTTTATTTATTTATTTGTGGTTTTAGTCCTACTTCTTGTTAGCACTTGTGATAGTTGTTTTTGTTTTCCCACATCATTATCCCTCTAGGTTTCTTTTTCTCTTTATTTTTTCTTCTTGGGTGTTCCTCTTTTTTTCATTCCTATATAAATACTCTCATCTTCATCAATTCCTTCAATATTCTTACACTACTCATAGTAAGACTTATCATATTTAGGTTTGCCTTGTTCTAAAAGATCTGAAGTGCAAGGAATAACCTCAAAAGCACAATATTCTTTATATTGCCCTAGAAACCTAAAAGTGCAAGGATACTCTTCTATAGCAATTACCTTCTTATTCTACCCTAAAAAACCTAAATTGTTATGGGTTTCCTTCATCCTCATTTTTTTATTATGGTGCTCTTGAAACCTTAAAGTGCAAGGGATAACATCTTCACCCTTTTCAAATTTCTTACTTGGAGAATATTTTATACTACTTGAGGAAAATGAAGATGCTTTACCTAGAATAAAGTTGACATCTTTTGTCATCTTTGTTTTAGGATTTCTCTCCACACCTTCTTTTGTAGCTTTTTTTTTATTTGTGGAAAACATCCCAAAAGGGATGCCACTTTCGGGTAAGACCCAAGGAGGCAGGGGTATCCATTCTGCCAAAAATGCCCAGGACTCGGACCTGGCCTACCACCTTTGACATACTCAAGGAGCAAACAAACACACAAAACCAATTTAAAAATAAGTAAATAACAACAAAAATAATAAAATAAAATAAAAAACATGCTCCTTGAGTGTGTCAAAAACAAAAGCACAACCAAACACGCACAATAAGATAAAAGAAACCACAACACGAACCACATAGAAAAACACAAGAACCACATAACAAAACACAAACAAGACAAAAACAACAGAACACTACAAAGACATAACCCAAAAAAAACATGAAAAATAAACACAACCAAAACCTAAAAAAAAAAAATAAAATAAAAATAAAAATAAAAAACAACCAACAACAGACAATAAACAAAAACAAAAAACATAGAAAACACTCACACATAAAAACACGAAATAACACAAACAAAGAGAAACCCAAGAACAAGAACGAAAAAAACACAAGAACAATAACAAAAAACATAAAAAAAAAAACAAAAACAAAACAAACAACAAAAAACAACACAAAGAACACAAAAACAAAACAAAACAAAAGAACCCACCCACCTTAAAAAACTAAACAAAAAAAACAAAAAGAAAAAAAAATTGAACATAACAATGACCTATCTAGACCAGAAGACTATTAAGGCAAGAATCAACGAGAGGAAACAAAATAAAGAATAGAATGAGCTAGGGAACTAAAAAAAACTGAATGAACCAAAGAGAAGCAAAAAAAAAAAAAGCAAGAAGAAACTAGGTACCTTGAAGCTGGAGCCATCCAAAGAAATGATAGAAAGAAGAGCTTCCCTAATTTGAGAAGCCCACCATCTAGGAGGGTGGCCATAACAAGTAAGATCACCTTTGTCCAAAGCCCAATTAGCTAAAGCATCAGCACTCTTGTTTTGATCTCTGACCACATGATTGTAATCAACTTTCAAAAATCCCATCCGGATTAATTGAATCTTCTCAATAATTCTTTTTATTCTCCAATCCACCTTATGATTCTTAGAAGGAGTCTTCAAGAGATTAATCATAAGTTGAGAGTCAGACTCAACTAACACCTTTTCCCATCCAACCTTAGTAGCCTCCTGAAGGCCTCCGAGGATACCATACCCCTCAGCAAGGTTATTGGAAAGAATACCCAAATTCTCAGCAAAAGTAAAAACCGGGGAGCCATCTGAAAGTCTACCAATTCCTCCCACCTTGGCTTTTCCGGGGTTCCCTCTAGAGGCTCCATCGGTATTGACTTTTCCAAAATCCTTAGGAGGAGGTTGCCAATTTCTAGTCCTATCCATCTTACTAATACTCACATTCCCTTTAAGTTGGTTGCCCTTAGAAGATTTAATCTTCAATCTTTGCATCACTTGATCCCATCTTTGGTGGGAGTTTTGGGGGTGATTAAGGAGTTGATGGACTGATTCAACTAAGTTGGCTATGGTCTTTTGCCAAATATAGTGAATATCCTTCCTATCTTGATTAAAAATTTGGTTGTTCCTTTCATTCCAAATATTCCAAAGAAGAATGGTAGAACCCATCCAAACTAAGTGCCTAATAAAATGATCAACACCCTCTTGATTAGGCCAATCCCTCCAAAGTTGTTCAAAAGTAAAAAAATTGGACCACTTGTAAGCCAAGTAAAGTGGCCATTCTCCTCCATAGCTGAGAGGCTAAAGTACACTCAATAAAAATATGGTTGAGATTTTCTACATTCTCTTCACACATTTCACATCTAAAAGGGCCATGAAAACCACGCTTCATAAGTTGCTCACCGGTAAGCACCCTACGATGCAATAAAAGCCAATTAAAGAACCTCACCTTAGGCCAGAGCTTTTGAGCCCACAATCGAGAAAATATGTCGAAAGAATGGTTGGGATTATTATGGCATAAGGTCAAATAACCTTGAGCAAGCTGAATACTCACCCTTAGTAGTTTTGTTCCATCCAAAACAATATTTTTCATGGGACCAAGAGAGGGATCTCATATGAAGGATGCCTTGGATATCTTGTCTTTGCCTTTCTGGGATTTGAATAGGCCGAGTCCTCAATAGGGATCCAATATCTACCAACCTTTGAATTACAAGTATGGTACCAGACAATAATTAGCCACCTTTATCCAATTAGCTCGGTGAAGCTCCTCCATCCAAGGCCTCCAATCGGGAAGCTGAGTTATCAAAGGCTTGTGACCATCCCAAGAATCTGTCCAAAAATTTGCATGTTGACCATTATGAATGATCCAAAATAATTTTTTCTTTATCAAATCCTCACCAGTCTTAAGAAGTGCTAAAATGGGAGAACCTTTGGTAGGAAGTTGATAGCGAACAAGGTCTTCAGGACTTTTGTTCTCAGCATATTTAGCACGGAGATTATTGGCCCAAAGAGCATTGGGGTTATGCAACATCCTCCAATATAATTTAGCAGCTAAAGCTTTGTTGTTATTAATAGAAGACCGGAATCCTAACCCCCCTTCACTCTTAGGAAGACATAAAGTATCCCATTTCACCAAGGCCCATTTTCTTTTCTCCTTAGTACCACTCCAAAGGAAACGATGAGTGATTTGATCCAATTCTCGAAGAACAGCCTTTGGGATATTCAAAATGGAAGAAACATAAATAGGAATAGCTTGAAGGACTGATTTTACCAAGGTGATTCTACCCCCAGAAGAAAGCCACTTGTTGGTCCACTTTCCAATTTTCTTCTTGACTTTGTCCAACAACCAATTCCAATCTTTATTTTTTTGCCTTTGAATATTTATGGGAATACCTAAATAAGTGATTGGAAGGGAGGTCTTCTTATATCTTAATTTATCCAAGACCATGGATTCCTGTCTAGCGGAGCAGTAAAATAAAATAACTTTAGATTTGTCTTCATTGATCAACTGCCGATAGCCTTAGAAAAACAGCTAATGATTTGCTTAATATTAGAAGCTTCCTTAGCTGTAGCTTTACCTAAAAGAGTAGAGTCATCCACAAATTGAAGATGAGAGATAGGTCTAGCTCCATGAGCAATGGTAACTCCCTCAAGGGTTTTGTTTTCCCTCTTTTTGGTTATAGTCCTACCCAAGCATTCAACAAGAATGATGAATAAATAAGGGGATAGCGGGTCACCTTGCCTAATACCTCTGGAAGCTGGGAATGAGTGAGAAGGCCTGCCATTGATAAGAACTAAGTAGGAAACTGAAGAGATACATCCCATAATCCAATCCATCCAATCCTTAGAGAAACCAAATTGCCTCAAAACTTTGATAAGGAAGTGCCAATCCACTCTGTCATAAGCTTTGGATAAGTCTAACCGAATGAACATGGAAGGAGATTTTTGCATATCCATGGAATGGATGGCTTCCTGAGCAAGAACTATCTCATCTACTATTTGACGTCCTTCCACATAACCCCCTTGCTCTGGGGAAATAATCTTATGCAAAAGAGGCTTCAACCTTTATGCCATGATTTTAGTAATGATTTTGAGAAGAACATTACATAAAGCAATAGGTCTAAAAGCTGAGATATGATCAACCTCTTGAGCTTTTGGAACAAGAGTAATATAAGTTTTATTGATAACCTTCAAAATTTCTTTGGCTTTCCTGGCTTCTTCCACCACCTCTAATAAATCAACATGAAGGATATCCCAGAACTCTTGGTAGAACTCAATGGGAAAACCATCAGGACCTGGGGTTTTCCCTTTTTGCATTTTAAAAACTACTTGTTGAAGCTCATTGATAGTAACAGGAGCAGTCAAAATAGAGTTCTCCTCAGAAGTGATAAGAGAAGGGATTGCTTGAAGAACATTTTGTTGTGAAGTTGAGTCAAGAGGAGTAGCGACAAAAATATTGGAAAAGTAATCAACAACAATAGAGTTCATGCCATCCCAAGTATAAACAACATCTCCAGAATCTGATTTTAAGGAAGAAATAAAGTTGTGAGATCTTCGAGCTAGAAGAGATTTGTGGAAGAAATTTGTGTTTCGATCTCCTTCTTTGAGCCATTGAATTCTAGATTTTTGCTTCCATAAGATTTCTTCTCTTTTTTCCCATTCCTCTAGCTGAGTTGTGAGTTTAATTTCATCTGCACTTCTCTTCTCTGTGAGGCCATCTAAATGGATTTTCTTATTCAAATTTTCAAGATGAGCAATAACTTCATGTTTTTTTATGAACATCCCCAAACTCTTTCCGATTCCAAGTCTTGATTTTGGATTTAATGTATTGCAGTCTTTTGGCAAAACAGAACATCTTAGTCCCATGCCTAGGTTTACCTTCCTTCCACCATTGTTGCACATGAGGTCTGAAGGAAATGTCTCTAAGCCACATTAATTGAAAATGAAAAGGAGAGAAACTCACATTGGTTTTCCACATTTCCACCATGAGTGGCCAATGATCCGAACCAACATTATTAAGAGTCTTCACTTTAGGAATGTGACCATGGATTAAGAAATTTTTAGAGAGCAAAAACCTATCCAATCTCTCCATTATACAAGCTAAGCCTTGCCTTCTGTTAGACCAAGTCATAAGGCCATTATCCGGTTGGATATCCACAAGATGGAGGTTTGCAATATATTCGCTCATGAGATCAGTGCTTTTGTCTAAATTTCTATTTCCCCCCTTTTCTCATCCAGAGAGAGGATGGTATTGAAATCTCCTCAGATCAAGATCCAAGCTTTAGGAAAATGAGAGATAATATGAGTAATATCCTTCCACTGTCTTCTTTTTTCCTCCAAAGAAGTCGGAGCATAAACAGTAATGCAGAGCATAATCTGGTTGGAATGTCTACTTTGAATAGCTATAGCCAACAAACCCCAGCTGCCAACCATATGGTGAATAACTACCTCTTTTGGGTCCCAAAGACAAGCAATGCCACCAGAAGTCCCTTGGGAGCGAGGGAAACCACTTTTCAGAGTGGCCAAATTTTCTTGGCAATTGAGTCCATATCCTCCATTGACATCTTTGTTTCTTGAAGGAAAACAAGATGTGGATGATTTATCTGAATCATTCTTCTAATTTCATTTTGTTTTGAAAGACTCCCTTTGAGTCCTCTAATATTCCAAGTGATGATCTTCATTAATACCGGGGCTAAAAAAGTTGGGAAGGGCATTAATCTTACCTTCCTCTACAAGCTTTTCACCTTCTTTTACCATATGATATTGATTGGTCTTGCGACCTGCTTTTTGATTAGAATCCATCTTCAATTTTTTTTCCCTATTTCTTGACTTATTCCAATTGAATCTGAGATGGCTTCTAACCTTGAAGAATGCTCGTACACAGCCAAAATTTTACTAGATGGTTCAACGGAGTCTATATTGGGACCTGCATTATTTGAAGTTTTGACATTTGAAAGATTGTTTTTCTTGTGTAAATTTTCTCCTTTTTTTTTGTTGAAAACCTTTGATTTGTTGGTTTGTCTATGAGTTCTTCCCTTCATATTTAAATTGTGTTTCTAAGATTTTAGTTTCCATTATTTCCTCTTCCTCACTTGGGACATCATTTGTGGAAAGGATTTCAAACATATTAGCAGATGACTTTGATTGATCCTTCATAACTAGTTTTTCTTAGTGTTCTTCTTATTAGGTATTTGGAAACCTATTGAGTTTATATATTCTTTCTTTTGATCAGGGAATTTTATTTGGGCAAGCACTGGCCAAATGACCATATTCATGGCAAATTCTACAATGAAAAGGAATGTTCTCATAGTCCACTACTTGCTCCCAAGTGTCTTCCCCAAATTGTAATGTGATCTTTTTAGGTAGGGGTTTGTCAAAATCCATTAAAACACAAATCCGAGCATAAATAATATGTTCAAAATTTTGAGTACAATCAGCGAGTCATCATAAAAGTTCCTAAAGAGTTTCCAATTGAAGAAAAAATAGTAGGATTCCAAAATTCAATAGGGAGGCCAAAGAGTCTAACCCACACGGGAGCTATAGAAGGCATCTCTTCTTCGGCTTTAAATTTAGTATGCCAGGGCTTCATGAAAAGCCCTTCCAAAAAACCAAGGACCCCCTTGAAAAGTTTTCTCTCTATCTTCATTATTAGCAAATAAAACAAGAAAATAACCATTTGGATAAATAGAGATTTGTAACTCACCTTTAGTTTTCCAGCTTTTTGCAGCCCAGACTTTGAAAGCAGATAGACTCGGACGAAAACCCACGAACCGACAAATTAGTCCTCTTTTTTCCAAATCTTCAATGCCGGTCTGAATGTTACCCATATCAAGCTTAACAATAGGAGTTCCATCAGCTGCTTTAAGACATCCTGACTCCATTTTCCTAGGATCAATCTTAGGCATTCTTAGAGGTTTATGGGAAGCCCTAAGATTGATATTAGCATTGGGCTGAGGTTGTCCACCATGAAGGGCATCCCTAAAATTCATTTTTGGGGTTGAGTCTTCAGAAATTCTTACCCTTGACAAGGGTTTTCATAGTAGAATTATTTTGTGGGTGCACCTTAGCACCAGATTCACTTGAGATATGAGCCATTTTTTGATCAACTACTTGAAACTTGTTTCGTGATCTCTTTAATCCTTGCCCTAGACGTCGTGGAAAGGTATGGTTTTCACTTTTCTTTTGTGCGGCAAATTGGAAGTCGTTGTCACTCAAGTTCACGGTATGATCTATTGAAAGATAAATTTCTAACCCATCTTGGATCCCCTGCAACATTTCCTGCTAAAATATTGAGCATAAACCACAAAAATATTGGCCGCTAGGGCCCGAAGGCCCTAAAAACCAACCTCTGGAGCTGCTTGCACTCAACCCAGATGAAACCCTCGCATAGCCAGTTGCCAAATATCTCGTTCACACATAGGGATGCGCTAGGATCTGTGTTGCTCCAAATGATATGAAAATTGGTGGAGACGTTCTAGGGTTTTTCAGGCATCTACCCTCAAAATTTTAGCTCAATCCGAGTCCGGATGAGTGAGATATGGCCAAAACGAGTTCGATAGTTTGGGCAGTCCTACGAAAAACGTCCCTCCATCGAATTTTCTTTTTCTCCTTATTAAGTGGATTTTAATCAAATTTTATCTTGCATTAAATCTTATTTGAAGCATCAAAGTAAATAATAAATATATCTATGAATATGAATCCTTAATCCCTTCTTTTGTAGCTTTAATTCCTTTTGAACTTGCCAAATAATATTGTAGACAAGCTTTCTTTACTACTTCTTTCGGAGTGGAATATCCTTGATCTGATCTAGCTTCTATTATTGTATGATTTCCTTGCTTTGTCTTGAAGTTTATCTCATCGCTAGAATTTTTTGTCTCTTTCTTCATAGTTTTCACTTTGTAAACTCTTGCCATGTGTCCAATATCATAACAATTATGGCAACGAAATGCAATATTTTCATAATCTACTTGTTGATCTCATTCTCTTGATTCAGATTTAATTTTAATGGATTTTTTGGGGGTGATAGATTTGGAAGAAGATGTGAAAGAATTTTTTGATATTTATCAAAAGTTAAAGAGTTTTCTTTGAAACAAAAATAGTTATAGGGATGATTTTGAATACTTGGAGGCCATTAAGAACATCATGTAGTCTAGGTTGCAAAAGACAAGTTCTAGACCTAATTGCCAAAGTGTGCACATCATGCAATGTATTTTTTAGGGGATGGATTTGGCCAATAGAGAAATAAGAGATTATAATAATATATCGGTTGTCCACTTTGACAGTGATGCTTTGCACACTATCTAGAGACTCTCTCCTAGAAAATTTGTTCTCTACAATAATAAGTATGGTCAATCATTCACAAAAAGATATGAGTTTTGGGGATATTTTGAGAAGTTAGAGAGTAAATGAGAACAAAACCCTTTTCCTAAATAATGAAAGGTATGTTGTTTCTAATTTAGAACTAAAATAATAAATGTTGTGGTGTAGACTCATGGGTGAGCTAGATACATCTCACTTTTTTATATTATGTGATAGCAGTAATTTCTATTGTTATTGAACGTGTTAGATTTGATTGGGCCTCTTTTATCTTTGACAATTTAGTTAGGAAAATTAAAGAGTTTAGAAATACAAAGACCCTAGAGAGATCTATGTTTGATGTGTATGTTTTACTGATTGACATTCTATGCATAGCCACACCACTTAAAGTCAAATATGTTTTCTTTTTTAATTTTCCAGAGAGAAAACATGATATATATATATATATATACATACATACATATATATATATATATATATATATATATATATATAAAAATATATATATATTTAGGAACCTGTGGAAGGATATTGCAAAAAAGGAAGAAACATTTTTATTTCATTCATTATGTTATATTTTCCTCTATATATTCTTTATTATATAATTCTTTATATCCTCGTTTCATTGAGGAATCCATAAGGGCTTTGCAACCATATGTTAGTTTATTTATCCAAATTCATCAAGCATATATTAGACTCTTAGGTTTCAAAGGAAACCCCCATCTATTACCAAAATGTGTGTCTAATAAGATGCTACTCAAAGAGGTAGCTTATTAGATGATAGTCTTAATAGGTATGTCAAAGACATTTTCTAGCCTACATCCATGTGTTTTCAACTCATTCCTTCTTCTATTGAATATTTCACCATAGGAAATTTGGTGCATCGTGCATAGTTGTCCACTCACTTTGATAAAATTCAATTTATTTTCAGCTTGAATGTTGTCCTATATACCCACAAGACTTATGATAACTTCTCTTCCTAGTCTAAACTTTCAAGTCAATAGGCATTGTACATGATGGAAACCAACACTTTGTTTATTACCTTTACCTTTCTATTTTCCCTTTGATAGTATAAACTTGATAATGAGTGGAATATTTTAAACTATGTAGTGAATTTTTTTGATGATTTTACTAACACAATGTCCTCTATGATCACTCATCAACTAGGAGGTACACCAAAACTTGTAATTATCTATTAATACAAGAAATATGCAATTCACTTGGAAGAATTGTCAAGCAATGCTCTTGCTTTGATATACTTCATAGAATATTTGCTTGCTACCATAATGTACATACATCATTTTTTTTCATCTTTAATGGCCTAAAAAAATCTATACCCTAATGTTTAAACAACTCTTTTGCTTACAATGAATGTACTAGCATGAAGTCTCAACACATAACTTCCTCTCTCTGGAAAGTATTGCATACAATCACAAACTTCTTTACATTGTGATAGATAATGGGACACCATAGTCCTTCCAAAGATACATTTCCTCATGATTGTATCTAGTATCATATGACCTCCTACTAGCCCTTCATGATCTTCCTTCAATGCCTCCTATACATCTTTTTCCATTACACATCTTAAAATTTCATCAAGATTGATCTTATACAACAAATCATCAATCAATTGAAATAGGGATGACTTTATTGTACAATATTTCTTATTTTAATTGTGATAAATCTTTTTGAAATTCTTCCATTCATAATTACATCCTAATGTACTTGTATCATGATGACAATATAGTGGTTGAGAATACATAAGCATAAGAAAATATTCCCAACACTCATGTAGGTTCTCTAATGAGAATCCTTGATAGATGATTTGTTATCATGTGTTTATTTTCTAGTATTACTACCACAAAACATGAACTCTTGCATTATGATAGGTTAGCTACTACTTTTTCTATGTATTGTTAGCTTATTTATTAGGTACATGAATGCTCTATGGTCCATATAGAATGGAAAGGGGTTTGCAAGTATATAGTGTCTAAATTTTTTCATTATATATACCACTAGTGCTCATCTCTTCACCATTCTATCATTCTTCTATGTATACAATAATTACCAATTGGTAAAACATATGGGTAAATTGAACCCAAAATGATCTTCTTAAGCCAACCAACACACAATTGCTAAGTTCAATGCATGAAAGTGAACATGGAAGTTACCCAATATAGAAACACTAGAATGTGTGTGCAAACCAACTTTACCTTCAACTCCTTGAAGGCTTGCTTGTGCTCTTCCATCCATTTGAAAGAAACACCTTTGTGCATCAAGGCATCTAATGAATATGAAATTTGTACAAAGTTGTTGATGAGTCACATACTTGACATGCATTAGAAATAACTTCAACAAACCCACATTGTATGAATCCTCCATGCTCATCACACTATGAATTTTGTCAAGATCCATCTTCTATCCTTCTTTGCACACAACGTGCTCTAATAATATACCATATGACACTTACAACTTGCATTTTTTTGGATTTAAAGAAATTCGAGCATTTGTACACATTATCATGTATTATTATAGTGTTTTGAAGTGCTCTTCCTTGTTTTTGCACAAGAACCAATCATACAAAAACACTTTGAATTTTTCCATTGACATTTGTTCAAAAATATATAGGATTTTTCTTTGAAATATGATGGGTGCATTATTGTTCATGGTAAAAAAATTCTTGATTGTATAATCATTCTATAGGAGATATACATTATTATCATTCAATGAAGAAACCACATATACTTGTGAAATTAGATAAGAACAAAGCATATGATAGCATTTGTTGGAGTTTTCTACATGATATTCTCAAAATGTTTGGTTTTGATCAAGGCCGGTGTGAATGGATTAATTTTTTTCAATGGATCATATGGGATTGAAATGAGCCCCATCCATATTACATCATGATAACATAGTTGTATTACAATAGCTTGGTAATTATGCATGTACCTATTGGCAATATTCAAACCTCGGTCTTCTCATTGAACGTTGAGGAATCTAACCAGTTGAACTAATGTCATTTGATGAATTAAATATTGTTATAGCACTCCAAAATATTCTATTTTAATAAATGGTTATTTTGTTGGTTACTTTAAGTCATCTCATAGATTTTGCCAAGGTGATCCACTATCTCCTTATTTATTTATTATTCTTGTGGATGCATTGGGGAGAGCTTTCTCAAAGGCAAAAATGGTCCCTTCAAATCACATCTCCAATTTGTTGATAATACTTCTCTTTGGACCATCCCTTAGTGAGGCCATGGAGTTAAATAAATATATCATACTATGAGAAGGCTATTGAACAACTAGTTAATACTAACAAAATATAGGATTTTCTTTTATTAACACTACCCTAGATTTATAATGAATTATTGTGGATATTTTAGGGTTTAAAAATGAAAAAATTCCATCAACCTAATTGGGTATTCCTTTGTCTCATAAAGGAAATCAAAAGGAGCTTTGGGTCTCTTGTTTGGATAGAGTGAAAGCTTATTTGGTAGGGTGGAAAGGTATTTTCTTAACCATGGTGGGAAGACTACTACTCAAAAAGAATACATTGAAATCCATCCCTATTTATATGACATCACTTTCAAGATTGCTAGTAGGTATAACATCAGAAATTGATAAAATTTAAAGAGACATTCTTTTTTTTGATGAAAGGCCATTTTAATTATAAAAAGAAAAGTCCTTTACAGCGAAAAAAATTTTGTGTGGAGAAAAAATCACACCCCGAATGCCACTAACTTATCCTAATAGAAAATAAAGAAAAAATAAACTGCACCATACGACATTCTTTAAAAAGGATGTGAGAAAAAAATTAGGCTTCTTATTTATAAGTGGAATAGGGTTTTTAAAGGAAGGAATATTGGAGGGGAAAGCTTATGGAATTGTAGGATTATGGGTTTGAACTTGGGGGATAAATTTGGGTGGAGATTATTCTAAGATCAAGGAAAGAGTTGGACAAAAATGTTACTTCAAAAACATATAAATTCTCTTAATACAACAAAATTATTTGAGAAAATAACACTACCTAAAGTATTGCCAATATGGAACTTTATAACATATAGTTTGAATTTGATCAAGAAACATATTAGATGATTAGTCAATGATGGGAAGTATGCAAATTTTTGGTTTGATGTTTGGTTGAAGCCTTATCCTCTTAATTTTTATTCAAAATAACAACCATTGGTGTCTAGCTTATAAAGGTTTAAATATCAAAGATTATATTAATGTAAACAACTCTAAATCATGGATTTCTATTAGTAACCTAGTTGAAGGAGAAAAAATTGGATATGATCTTCAAAAGATGCTTCAAGGGTTTTATTTACCTATTTTTACACAAAAGGATTAGTTGGTTTGCAATCTATCAAAAGATGGCAGATACTCAATCAAGTTGGGATACAAGGATTAGAGTAATCAAAATTTCCTAATCCCAAATATTTTTCTTGGAATAATGTTTGATCACTAAAGGCTCTCCTAAGGCCTTAGCATTTGGATCGTAGTTCAAAGTAATATTCTTATAGAAGAGTTTATAAAAAAGAGGATATTAAGGACTTTTCAAATGTGCCTTGTGTGAGAAATATTTATAAACATCAGACCATTTACTTCTTCATTGTCCCTTTGGTCACATCATGTAGGGTTACTTTTTAAAAAATATGAGAATATATTAGGTAACTTCATTAAAATTGAAAGAGTTGATGATATGTTGGATAAATTATTCCAAAGCTAAAGCATTATGTATTATGTAGAGGATTGGTCTTGCCATTATTTGTTGAAATTTTGGCTTGAAAGGAATAATAGAATTTTGAAAAATAAATCTCAAAATCATGTCCAAGTTTGGAATTATATTATTGCCTCTCTTGTAGAATGTTTATAGACATGGTGCTCATTATGGGAAGTCTCAAGTACAAAAAAGAGGTGTTATCCACTTGATCAAGTGATTTGACTATACATGGAAGAATCATTTGTGACATTGACATTAAAGCAAAGAATCTACTTTGATCTATGGTAAAATGAATATGTATAGAAATTGAGTTTATCAAAATTAATTTCAATAGTACTTTCAAAGAAAATTTATAAGTTGATTTTTGAAAAAAATGAAGGTAAAATTTTCCTCACTCAAAATCATATGGAATTTAAACTAACAAATATGTAGAGGCTAAGGTGCTTCTTATAGGGATTAAAATTATAATTGAAAGTTGAGGGGATGCTATCAACAAAAATGGAAGTAGATATTAAATAAAAATAATATTTTTGCTTATGTTCATCGTCTATTATTGAAGACAATCTCTTGGAAATGTGAGCATATCCATAGCGAAGAAAATTGGATAGCAGATAATTTATCCAATAGTAGTGTTGATCTTTGTCTTTATAAAATTCAAATTTTAGAAGGTAATTAACTAAGTGTGATATTATTTCTTAATGAAAGTGATGTCTAGGAACTAATTGTGGAAACATAGCATTTTGAAGGAGATTAAGAATATATTTGATAGAAAAGGAAATGAAAAGTATCTTTTGATAAAAAAAAGGATATAGTTTAATTGACATAACAACAATCTTAATATTTTGGTATTTTGGTGGAATTGACTTCCAAACCATATATTGCTTACTAAAAAGATAATAATAATTATACATGTCCATTATTTTTATATTATATTATTGACCAATCATTTAAAATGATAATTTTAAAATTAAAATTTATTATATTTCTATTTTGTCACAGGGGAACAACGCAATGGTTCGGGCTTTGGCTCTTCTTCGGGAGGTCCAAGGTTCAAACTGCGACGTGGGCAAGTGTGTGAGGGGGTGGGTGTATGGTGGTTGTGTGTTAAATTTCCTATTGATAAGCATAGCTCTCAACTTTCAAACCGTGACGTGGGAAAGTGTGTGAGGGGGTGGGTGTGTGGTGGTTGTGTGTTAAATTCCCTATTAATAAGCATAGCTCTCAACTTTACGAGGGTCATGGTTGAGAGGAGACTGCTTAGGCCCTATGCATTGGTCGAAGAGATTTCTTGCATATACAGAGCGAGATGATCGATAAATTGGGTTCGAGTAACTATGGAATTTCTACTGCAAGTTTTACAAAAATTTCTTGGAGATCTCAGTTCATGTTGAAGGGAGCTATTATGGCCAACAACACCAATTCAATTCCGATCCCATAATTTGACGATTCTGAAAATGAATATTGGAGCATCCGGATGAGGACGATTTCAAAGGCAAAAGGAGCTTGGGCCATCGTTGAAGCTGGGTTCACCGAACCAAAATACTGGAGTGCATTGACTACAGATCAAAAGAAGGAGATGCAGGAGAAAGAGAAAGAAAATAATTTGGCTTTGGCTTTCATCCAGTCGGCTCTAGACAAGAGTCTCTTTCTCTGGATTTCTACCTGTGTTTTGGCTCAAGAAGCTTGGAAGGCATTGAAGGAGAATTACCAGGGGAGTGCCAAAGTTAAGGAGGTGAATTTGCAGATCTTGCGGAGAGATTTGAAAATCTCAAATAGGAGGAGAATGAAACTGCAGGAGATTACTGTGTTCGGGTAAAAACAATAGTAAATAAAATGGCCACACTTGGAGAGATCATAGAGCAAAATGTAGTAATTAAAAAGGTTTTAAGAACCTTGACAGAGAAGTTTGATAGTGCAGCCCTTATCATATAAGAAAATGAAAGGCCTCTCAAAATGGATATAGATTCATTAATTAGCTCTCTCACATCTCATGAAGAGAGAATTACCAAGAGGAAGAAGGATAAAGAAGGAGGTTCTACAGAGGAACAAGATTTCTCGATAAAAGAGAATGATGGAGGAAGAGGTCACAGTAGGGGTTCCAGAGGAAGAGGAAGAAATAGAAGAGGAGGTAGAAGAGGCTCCTACGGTGGTAGAGGTCGAGGAAGATCTCAAGATTCAGACAATGACCAGGCTCATGCTACAAGAGGAGGATCCAATGCAAGAGGAAGAGGTAGAGGCTGAGATATGAGAAATGTGTAGTGTTACAATTGTAACAAATATGGCCATTATGAGAGGGATTGCAGGCTAAAAAAATCAGCACATTACGGAGAAGAGGATTCCTATGAGGATGATACTTTGTTCTGTATGATTGAAGAAAAAGTGGAGCAAGTAACTTTCCTCTCTACATAGAATAGCACAAAGGAGACATGGATCCTGTACAGTGGGTGCACAAACCATATGATCGGCAAGAGGGATGTATTTTCATCTCTTGATTCTTCTTATCAATCCAATATCAGGCTTGGGGATGAGAAGAGCTTGGAGGTGGTTGCGAAAGGAGAAATGGAGGTTCCTACCAGGAGAGGAAAAATAATGAAGGTAAAAGATATTTACTATGCACCCCGTTTGAAGCATTTTATTAATGAGTATGGTCAAATGTTGGAAAAGGATTATAAGTTAGTGTTTGAGGATAGAATGTGCAAAATTTATGATCAGAGGAGAAAATTGACTACCACTGTAAAGATGACCAAGAACAGGCTCTTCCCATTATAGTTTTTAGATCAAGGGGGAGCTCTAGCATTTGTTGGTGTAGAAGGTAAGGAGAGGCTATGCCATTTATGGTTTGGGCATTTAAATTATAATATTTTGAAGATGCTTTCACCACTTGTCTATGGGTTGCCAAAATTTGAAGACTCCAAGGAGGTTTGTGAAGGCTGTGCACTTGGAAAACATGCAAGGGGAAAGTTTCCACATGGTGAAGCATGGAGGGCCCAACATCCATTGTAGTTGGTTCATAGTGACATTTGTGGACCAATGCAGATACATAGTATGGGTAAAGCTTCTTACTTTATGACTTTTATTGATGATTTCTCCAGATTTTGTTGGGTTTATTTTATTAAGCATAAGGATGAGGCATTCAATTGCTTCAAGAATTTTAAGGCTCTAGTTGAAAATGAGAGTGGTCATTATATCAAATATTTGAGGATAGATAGAGGGGGTGAGTTCTGTTCTCATGAATTTGATGATTTCTGTAGTGAGTTTGGGATTAAAAGGCAGAAAACAAGTCCTTACACACCTCAACAGAATGGGGTGGCTGAAAGAAAGAACAAGACTTTGATGGAGATGGCATGGTGCATGATGTAAGAAAAAAGTATGAGTAAGTTTTATTGGGCTGAAGCAATTAGGATTGCTAATTAAATTTTAAATAGAAGTCCTACTAAGAGTCTTGAGAATATTACCCCTTATGAATGTTGGTACAACAAGAAACCAAATGTAAATCATTTTAGAGTTTTTGGATGTGTGGCTTTTGTGCATGTTAATGGTGAGAATAGGAAGAAGTTGGATGCAAAGAGTGAAAAATGTATTTTTATTGGGTACAGTGAGCAATCTAAGGCTTATAGGTTCTTTAATCCTATTTCACATAAAATAATTGTATCTAGAGATGCAATTTTTGATGAAAGGGGAAGTTGGGTATCACAAAAATTATTTGTTGAGGATGTTTTTGGTGAAGAGAAGGTGGAACCAAGCCATGTTCCAGTTCAGCCTAGCCATGAAAAAGTTTCTAGTTCATCTTCTGCAAGTGCACCTTCAAGTCCAAGAGAAGGTTCTTCTAGTAGTTCTCCACCTCCATCACCATCGACCAAAGGAAAAGGTAAAATATTGTTGAAGGATCACCCAGAATCTCAAATTCTTGATAAGAATTTCCATAAGAGGGTGACAAGGAGTTAGAATACAAAGATGAATGTAGTAATAGAGAGGTTAGAGAACTTGCATCTTTATGGAGATGATGACAATGGAGATCCCAAAGGTGATGTTGTAAACTATGCACTTGTTTCACAAGTTTCTAAAGTTTCAAAAGTTGTTGATGATTTTGAGCCTTCATGTTTTGAGCATGCTAGTACTAACAAAGTGTGGATGAAGGCTATGCAAGAAGAAATGCATTCTATTGAAAATAATGATACTTGGGAGTTGTGTGATTTGCCCAAGGATAGGAAATGTGTAGGATGCAAGTGGGTCTACAAGATCAAGAAGAACAATGATGGATCCATTGAGAGGTACAAGGCATGGTTAGCAGCAAAGGGTTTAACTCAGAATTATGGTTTGGACTATGAGGAAACATTTGCTCCAATGGCAAGGCAAGAAATAGTAAGAATGTTGCTATCATTGACAGCTCATAAAAGGTGGAGGGTGCATCATATGGATGTCAAAAGTGCATTTCTCAATGGGTATTTAGATGAAGAAGTATATGTGGAACATCCACAAGGTTTTGTTGTCCAAGGAAAAGAAGATCAAGTCTATAGGTTGAAGAAGGCTCTATATGGGCTGAAGCAAGCTCCAAGAGCTCGGTATGCTAGAATCCATGACTACTTCCTGCAGTGTAATTTTGAAAGGATTAAGAGTGAGCCCACTTTGTACTACAAAAGGGAAGGTAATGATATTCTTATTGTATGCCTTTATGTTGATGATATGTTATTTATGGGGAGTAGTTCTTCTTTGAATGATTATTTTAAACATGATATGAAGGAGTTTGAGATGTCTGATTTGGGTTTGATGAGTTACTTTCTTGGGATGGAAGTACATCAAACTAGCAATGAGATTTTTGTTTGTCAATCCAAATATGTAAGGGATATGTTGAAGATATTTGGTTTGAGTGAGTGTAAAACTGTAGCAACACCCATTGCACATGGGGAGATCTTGAGTTTGGAGGATGGAGCTGAAAGGGCAAACAAACCAGAGTACAAGAGTATTGTTGGTAGCCTTATGTTCCTTTGTAACATTAGGTTGGATATATGCTTTGTTGTTTCACAGTGTTCCAGGTATATGGCTAATCCATCATAGTTACATTTGAAGGCAACGAAGAGGATTTTGAGGTATGTTTGTGGAACAATTGATTATGGGATCCACTACTCACAAGCAAAGAATTTGAAGTTAGTGGGATTAAATGATAGTGATTGGGACAGTAATATTGATGACAGGAAATCCACGAGTGGGAACTGATTTTCTCTTTGTTTAGGTTTGGTGACATGGAGTTCCAAGAAACAAGCTACAATGGCGTTGTCTTCTACTGAAGCAGAGTATATTGCACTTACATCGACAAGTGTACAAGCATTGTGGCTTAGAAAGGTTCTAGGAGAGATTGGGGAGAAGCAAGGGACTCCAACTACTTTATTCTATGATAATCAGAGTGCCATTAAGTTGGCACATAATCCTATCCACCATACTAGGTCCAAGCATTTCGACATCAAGTACCACTTCATTCGGGACATGGTAGAGAAGGAACAAGTTAAATTGAGGTATTGCTCCACACATGATCAAGTAGCAGATATTTTTACTAAGGGAGTAGTAAAACCTCAGTTTTTGTTGCTAAGGGACTTGATAGTCGGTCCCCTTACCAACAAGGGGGAGAATGTTGGAAATCTGGCCAGCCATACATTAAAACAAAAATTCAGGCCGTTAGATAATGTTTTCAGCCTTGGAAAGCTTCTCCTCTTAGAGGATACAAAACGAAATCGTAGAGCTTCGAAATATTTGCAATCTGCAAAGAAAACGGGCTCAAATGAACACCCGAGTCAAAAGTTATAGCCAAAATACTAAGACATGTAATAAACACCGTCGATGTAGATCCAACCGATATGATTTGCTAGGGTTTATATATATATATATATATATATATATATATATATTTTTAAAAACATGCATTAAATATTTATATTCATATTTTTTTTACATAGGAGAATCAGATCTTCATGAGCACAGTTTAAATCCAAAAAGCTAACACTATAAGTGAGGAGGACCCATAGTCAAACAAGTAGACTTTATATTTATTAGTATTACACTTTAAATCACTAACTTAAAGTAGAATTCATATTTATTAGTATTACGCTTTAAATCACTGAATAACTTAAAGTTGAATAATAAAAAAAATTGAACTCTAAAAAAAAACTTAAATTTAAATGTTATAAATTTATATATAAAGATTACTTCGAGTAAGTTGAAGAATATATAAAAAAAAAAAAAATTAAAAAAAAGTGATGAAAAAGTATGCTACATCAAATGTATGTGACCCAATAAAAGCTACATACAACTTATATATATATATATATATATATATATATATATATATATATATATATTTAAAATAAGAGATAAATGTTTTATTTGAAACATTATGATTACAATAAAATACATGTCTGCTATGGAACACTCTATTGGTATGTAGTTGTACTGTTGTCCATGCTATCCAACTTTGAATGAATCATACGAGGGAGGCCCTTGTTGTTCCCCTAAGGAGCACGACCCCTAGTTGTGCTATCCATTATAAAAGTTGGTATGTAGTTGATTTGTTATCAAGCTACCAAGTCTGAATCATGAAATCAAGGAGCTATCTATTGTGCTTCATCTACCTTAAAAAAAATTAAAAAAAAAATCTTTATTATTTATAATT
>JAQPPZ010005089.1:0-30471 GCA_028583015.1 Wollemia nobilis
TGCACAATGGATTCCAAGAATGTGTCTTCATATAATTCAACACCAATATTTGATGGAAGTGACTACATATATTGGAGTATGAGAATGAATGTTCACCTGATGGCACTTGGCAATGAAATTTGGGAAGCAGTTGAAAATAGATACATACCACCAGCTAATCCACTTACATATAAGGAAGCTAAGCTTCTACAACATTACAATTCAAAGGCAATGAATGCACTTTTGAGAGGATTGCATAGACCAAAATCAATAAAATTTATGCATTGTAAATATGCAAAAGGAATTTGGGATAAGTTGCAAAGCATATATGAAGGAGATATAAGTGTCAAAAAGACAAAGATACGAAATCTCAAAGTACAATTTGAAGAATTAAGAATGAAGAATGAGGAAGATATTAGTTCTTATCTACTTCGGGTAGATGAGGTTGTTAATGTTATGCAAGTACTTGGAATTAATGTGGATGAATCGAATGTTTGTGATAATATCTTAAGGTCTCTTCCAACAAGGTTTAGTGAAAATATTTCAGCTATAGAAGAAGCAAAGGATGGTGATTCTTTGACAAGAGATATGTTTCTTGGTATTCTTACAGCTTTTGAGTTAATAATAAAATAACCTAATCCCCAAAACAATGCAAACTTCAAAGCAATTAAGAATACAAAGGGTAAGAATTCAGAATTAAGAAATGAGTCATCCAATGATGAAGAAGCAAATTATGGTAGAAGGAACAAATATTCAAGAAAATTTAAATATGTAAAAACTGTTAGATGTTTCAATTGTGGAAAGTATGATCACTATGCAACTGATTGTCAAGAATCTAAAAATAAAAATTGATGAGTGTCGTAAATCACATCATTTAATCTTTAATTTTTATCAATTGTCTAAGGCTATATACGATAGTAGAAATAGGCAGCTAAAAATCAGCTCATTCAAGAAACAAGATTTATTGAGTTAGCTTTAGGGGTTTTTGGTATCACTTCTAATCCTATGAACTGAATTTAAATGCTAATTACACTTACAGAAGTAAATTACAGAAATGGAAAGTTTGCAGAAAATGAAACTTAATTACTCTTACAGAATTGAAATAACATGAATAAAAATATTGCAAAAAATGAAACCTAATTACATTTGCAGAAATGAAATGATAGGAATACAAATATTTTAGAATTGAAACACACAAGCTGATCACCAATCAACAATAATGGAAATGCCAAGAAAATGGGAATAACTGCTAAAAATAGGGGAAAACCACACATGTAAATTCCAAATTTAAGTTATTTGGTCAGCTGACACTCACATAATCTAATATGAGAATACAAACTAATTCGATCCTTCCTGAGCCCCCCCACACTCTTTTCCAGTTCAAGAATGGAGGAAGATATGGCATCCCAAGGGCTGGCCGAAAGTGAACTTCTTTGCTTGGCAGCTGATGCATAATGGTATCTTGACCTTTGACAACCTCAGAATTAGAGGCATCATTGGCCCTTCCCAGTGTGTTTTATGTTATAGGAATGAGGAAACTGCGGATCATCTTCTATTTGATTGTCCTTTCACACAGCAGATTTGGCATCGTTGGTTCTCCCACTTTAAACTTCAGGCAATTGGAGACTTGTCTCAGACCAATTTATGGGAAAGCTGGAAGAGAGGTAGATTTACATCTAAAGCTCTTCGTACTGGCTGGGAGCTCGGTTTCCTTTTTATTTGGTGGCAGGTGTGGTTGGAAAGAAATGCTCGTATTTTTCGTGAAACCTTCTCTTCGGTGGATGGGATATGGCAGGTCATCTGGAGCAAAGTTGCGGAAACCGTTGCCATATATTCTGAGGAGGAAAATCAGCCTGCTTCTAAGCCTTTGGAAGGGAGAGCTGCTGATCTTGAGAGACAGGTAAGAAGTTTTTGGAAACCTCCCCCAGAAGGCTGGGTCAAAATCAATACTGATGGAGCTGCAAAAGGCAATCCGGGCAATGCTGGAAGTGGAGTTATCTGTCGTGATCATGCTGGGACTATGCTCTATTGGGAATTGCAAGGTCTGGGATATGCCACAAACAATGAAGCTGAGGCCTTTGCTATTAAATCTGCCTCCATCTGGGCCATCAAGTAGGGTCATAGAAAGATAATCATTGAGTCTGATTCCCAAATCCTGGTTGGTGCTCTTGATTGCATGAGGAACTTTGCCTTAAAAGCTTGGAGGCTGCAGATTCTGGTCTCCCAAATTAAAGAGCTTTGGAAGGAATTAGAGGATGTGATACCTGTTTATGCTAGTAGATCTCTTAATAAAGCGGCTGATTTCCTTGCTAAGATGGGTGCTGAGAGAGAGGTTGGGATGCATCTGCATAGTAATATGTCTGTGGAGGATGCAGAGATTAGACAAGGCCTTGAACAAATTTTGAAATAATGTGCAGTGTTTTTTTTGCTAAGGATCTTTTTTGTCGTGATATCGCGACATGTAGTGCTGTCGCGGCCTCTGGCTGGTTGTTGTCGCGATATCGCGACAGGTTGCACCTTCGCGACATTTGGTGGGTTTCTGTCGCGATATCGTGATAGGTCCCGCTTTCGAGGTCCGTGTGGAGTTCCTGCCACGATTTCGTACCCTTTTTGAAGTTGAAAAGCAAAGTTAAAATTTGGTCGCGTTTTTGTGACAAGTTTGAGAATGGGAAGTTGCATGGAAATCCTGTCGCGATATCGCGACACGTTTGGCACTTAAGCGGCTGGGAAGAAAATTGTCGCGATATCGTGACCTATAGCGCTGTCGCGGCCTCGAGTTGGTTTTTGTCACGATTTCGCAACAGGTTGTGCCTTTGCGGCCTCTGGCGGATTTCTTGTGCGATATCGCGACATGTCGCGCTGTCGCGGCTCTTGTTGGGTTTATGTCGCGATATCGCGCCTCTTTTGAAGATGCAGTACAAAGGTGTTAATGTGTCACGATTTTGTGACAGTTTGGTTAATTGAAAGCTGCTTGGCATTTTTGTCGCGATATCGCGACACGTTTGGCTCTTAAGCGGTTGGATGGTTAATTGTCGCGATATCGCGACCCTTTTGTGGCATGAGTGCCGTTTAGTTATTTCGTCGCGTTTTCGTGACTCCTTTTGCGAGCGGCTGTCGAGGGCCCTTCTTGTCACGATATCGCGACATGTCACGATTTCGTGACATGTCGCGTTATCGCGACTGTTGGCACCGTAGCGGTTGTGTCGAGGGTGACTGTCGCGATTTCGTGACATGTCGCCTTTTCGTGACATGTCACCTTTTCACGCCCTGTTGTTCTCTTTGCCCTGTGGCTGCTAGTGTTGCCTTTATGCATTGTCCTTGTTGTGTTGCTCTTGGCTCTGGGTCGGGATGTGTTCTCTCCCGCTTGTAACTGGTCTTTGTATTAATACAAGTTTTCATTTTTTCAAAAAAAAAAAAAAAATGCATCTACAGTAACACATTTAGTAAACAAGAAATATAAATTATCAAGTTTTCTGTTAACCTGCTACAACAAAAAGTTTACAGGAAACCTGTCAGCAATTAGTCCTTCTTCTAGGCCTGGAAGTGGCTCTTGATTCCTAATCAAAAATAAGGCGAAAGAAAACTTCTAAATACTTAATGCTCATACAATAATTTAGAATAGCAAATGGATGGAAAGACTGCAATTTTATTGAAAATCACACAACATTACAGCATTACAGGAAAATCCTACAAATTGGTTGTTTTGTTACAGCTTAACAATTATCTCCTCTAGGTCTATTCGTTCTTCTATTTTCTATATCTATATGCTAAACCAACACGGAAGCATATTATGTATACTAATTTATGACACGTATTATGCCTAAAATCCGTTCTATTGCTTTTTTTTAGTGATTCAACAATTGTTCTAAAGCTATTTTTTGAAATGCAGGAAACTGTTCTGCTGCAACATCTTCATTATTCCTTGTTGTGCATCCTCCATTGGTGGAAATGAGTGGAAGATATGAGAACACATATTTGAAAACTATATCCACTTCTAAATTTCTATTCTCCACCCTTTTCAGGTCTTTTTTTTACCTTTTTGACCAGAACTGGTCCTTCTCCACTCATTCCGGAGCTACTCCGGAATATAAGGCAGTGAAATAAACTTGGCGCTTATCCATACACAAAATTCTCAATAAAGTGGTTTTGACCAACTAAGAAGTCTCTATAAGTCCTCAGAAGACCACTTCTATAGGTTTTACATGCTAGAGTTGACAAATTCCAAGTCATGCTATTTATAGACAGCTGGCTAGAATTTATATGGTCAAAATTTTGTGTTTTAGATTTTTTGTACAGTCATAATAGTTTGGCATCATTTTTCAATTTGGAAGCAAGGAAAGTAATTAAAATTCCACTAGAATGGAATACACATCAGTACACATCACTACTTATTTCAAATATACTTTTATTTGCTAAGTAAATCAACTGAAACAATACAAATAAATGCAAAAAATAGTCAAAATAGAGTACTATGCTTCTGAACATTCAAACATGTAAATATTAATACATAATGCATTCAATCATCAAAATTAGCATAAAAAAATAGCATAAGGTTTATAAAGAAGTTTGTAAAATATCCAAAGTAGTCCATGAATGAGGTAATTCTTGGCCTCGTCAACAATAATGAAGAAAAACAAGATCATAGGAACAGGGAATCAAAAAAATACAGGTACCAAAATTAAGGTAAGGATGGACAAAGAAGAAAAGGGAAGAAGTTATTTCAAAGACAAAAGAGGAGCTACTATGCAGACAAGGCAAGTAAGTACTCAAGTGATTGTGATGCTAGTTTTTCAGATAATGATAGAAATGAAGTCCTATTTATGATTGAAGAAAAGAAGAAGTCAAGAAAAGGTCACCAATAATTCTCAAGTGTTTTAGATGTGGTAACTTTAGACATATTGAAGATAGTTGTATAAGGAATGGTTATAGTTTTAGTGATGATGAATATGAGGATGCACTTGAAGGACCAGAAGAAAATTTTCTAATGGCACTAGTGTTGAGCAAGGTGCAGCAAAAGAATTGCAAAAGTATTGTCATTGTTGTCAACACAGTCATATTGATGCAGTTGATGCAGTTCAGAGGTCAGTCAGATCAAGTGCAAAAAGTTTCAAGGAAAACAGAGGTGACCCAGATTCGAAACCGGCGAAAGAGACAAGGAAGAAAAGCGTCGCGATATCGCGACATGTTTTCTGTCGCGATTTCGCGACATGGTCGAGGAGAGAGAAGGCGCAGCCGAAAATGTCGCGATTTCGCGACATGTCGAGTTTTCATTGAGGAGAGAGAAAATGTGTCGCGATTTCGCGACAAAAAGCAGGAGAGAGAAAATGCACGCCAAATTGTCGCGATTTCGCGACATGTCCGAGGAGAGAGAAGATGCGAGCAAAACTGTCACGATTTCGCGACATGTCCGAGGAGAGAGAAGATGCGAGCAAAACTGTCGCGATATCGCGACATGGCAGAGGAGAGAGAAAGTGAAAGGTAAACTGTCGCGATTTCGCGACATGCTGGCAGAGAGGGAAGCAAGGTGAAAAGATGTCACGATTTCGTGACATAAATGGAGAAAAGGAGCTAGCAACGAAAAGTGTCGCGATATCGCGACACGTCGGGTTTTCGCGACCCGAAGAGGAGAGAGAATGCTCAGCAACAAAGGTGTAGCGATATCGCTACATGTTGAAATGAATGGAAACAAAGGTGTAGCGATATCGCTGCATGATGAAAATACATGGCACAAAGGTGTAGCGATTTCGCTACAATTCAGAAGTTAAGAAAACAAAGATGTAGCGATTTCGCTACAAGTAAAAAGACACAAACAAGAAGATGTAGCGATTTCGCTACATGTTGAAACAAAGAGAAACTAAGGTGTAGCGATGGCGCTACATGTTGAAACAAAGGGAAACTAAGGTGTAGCGATTTCGCTACTAGTCAAAAGTGTAGAACTGAAAGATGCAGCAATGATATTACAAGTCAAAATTTCATGAAAAGAGGCAAGGTGAAAACACAAGGCACAAAGATGTAAAAATTTTGCCATTGCATGAAGCATAGTGTCGCGATTTCGCGACATGTTCCATTTTCGCTAGAGTTGGCAAGGAGAGTTGTACGGAAGAGCAAAGGTCCGTTTGTCCGGCAAAGAAGAGTTGTACAGAAGAGCAAAGTGTCGCGATTTCGCGACATGTTCCATTTTGCCGGAGTTGGCAAGGAGAGTTGTACGGAAGAACAAAGTGTCGCGATTTTGTGACATGTTCCTTTTACTGCGGCAAAGAAGAGTGTACGAAGAAAGTGTCACGATTTTGTGACAGGGATGGACGAAAGTCGAAAACGTCACGATTTCACGACAAGAAGGATGATGACGTCAGCAAAGTTGAAAAGTGTCACGATTTCGCGACAAGATGCAAGGAAAGCTTCCAAGATCCGAAGCGTCGCGATTTCGTGACATGCTTAAGGATGACGTCAGAAATGTTGAAAGTGTCGCGATATCGCGACAAGATGCAGGGAAAGCTTCCAAGAGCCAAAACGGTCACGATTTCGTGACATGCTTAAGGATGACGTCAGCAAAAGTTCTAAGTGTCGCGATATCGCGACATGAACAGAAGGAAAGCTGTCAAAGCCAAAATGGTCACGATTTCGTGACAACAAGGGCATGAAGTGTGTGGCTTCAAAAAGTGTCGCGATATCGCGATAGGTAACAGTCTGGCAGGTAAAACCCGTAGGAGCATGCAAGGTGACACGTGTCGAAAAAGCAGACAGGAAAATCATGCAGCCAGTTACGTAAAATGTAACTGATGTCAGATCTGCAGTTACAGATTGACAAGTGTCAGTCATGCATTCGAACAGTCGTTTGCATGTATTCGAAGAATCAAATATAAAGTATCGAAAGGTTTTCAAAAAGTCTTTTTTACAGCTTTCGAACGGTCGCACTCATGGAATCGAACAGACATTTTGCTTGTATTCAAAGAGTCGAACAGTCGAAATGCATGAAACAAAATAGCCGTATTGCATGGATTCAAAAGACGTATTGCAGGGTTTCAAACGGTCGAAGTGCATGGAACCGAACAACTGTATTGCATGGATTCGAATAGTCAGAGTATGTGATTCGATTGCATGCAGGATTGAAAGGTTATAAAAGAATAATCGTATAGAGAAGATGTTGTTGCTGTTAGAGAGAAATTGCTGTAAAAGGAGGGTTAGAAAAGAATCAAGAGAAAAATAAGCAGAGCCGTGAGAGTGTGTAGAGTTGGGTTAATTGCAGACTAGTCAGGGTCGTGCATGAAGTGAAGACATTTTTATGTCATTCTAAATTGATCAGAATTGCAGTCCAAGTTGGTGCTTGGTACTAGGAGTTGGTGCTCCATCTATTGCAGCAGAAAATTACAGGGGTTGGTGCTCCTTCCAGTTGATGCTGGTAAAGTATTTGTAAAATTGATTTTGCAAAGACTGGATTTGGATTGGAGTCCAAGCAATCATTTTTGAGGAGTAGCCAAATTGGTGAACCTCGATATATTGAGTGTTGTGGTGTGCTCTCTTGTTCAAGTTGTTTTTCAGTTGTCAAGTTCTCTTTATTTCATATTAAATGTTGTAGATATAAAAATTAATAGCTACACTGATTCACCCCCCTCTCAAGTGTCATTGTGTAATCATCAATTGGTATCGGAGCAAGGTTCCTTGTACAAGCTTAATCAGCCTAAGGAGATCTTGGAAGAAACAATGGCAGGTGGTGAAGGATTTTCATCCAACAAAGCTCCCTTATTTGATGGAACAAATTACACCTTCTGGAAACTCAGAATGCAAACATATCTGAGTGCATTGGGATACGATATTTGGGATTCTGTAGATAGTGGATACACAGCACCCACTACCCCTCCAACAGATACTGCTGAGAAAAAGAAATTTGAAAACAACTCCAAAGCTAAGAATGCCATAATGTGTGGGCTTGTTGACAGTGAACTGATAAGAGTCATGAGTTGTAAATCAGCAAAAGACATGTGGGATAAACTGAAGAGCATCCATGAAGGAGACAATAAGATTAAGGAAGCAAAACTGCAAACTCATCGAGCACGGTTCAAGCACCGCAAATGAATGAAGATGAAAACATAGAGACTTATATGCCGAGAGTCAACGGAATTATTAATGCAATCGGAGGACTCGGTGAAGAAATTGATGATGCAGCTTGTTGTGAAAAAGGTTCTCGGAACACTTCACAAAAGATTTAACTCCAAAGTCTCTGCAATAGAAGAGGCAAAAGATCTAAACAACTTCAGCATGGATGAGTTGCATGGTTCCCTGACAAGCATATGAAATGAGAATAGGACAAACCAAGTCTACAGACAGAGAAGCAACTTTTAAAGCACACAAGAATGTAAAAGCTGAACATGAATCTGAGGATGAAGGAACACTGGATGAAACAGAAGCCAATTTTGTTCGAAAACTCACAAAAGGAAAAGGAAAATATAGAGGGAAGCTACCTTTTAAATGCTTCAATTATGGAGGAGTCGGTCATTTTGCAGCCAAATGTCCAATGCAGGAGAGAACCAAAAATGGTGAAGGTTCACACCAAGAAAAAGGTGACTGGAAGAAGAAACAAAATTTCAGAAAGAACAACTTCAAGAAGAAAAGCTTCATAACCAAGAATGTCAGCAGTTTTGAAGAAAGCACAGATGAGGAGTCTGAAGAAGAAGGAGGTGAAGCTCTGTTCATGGCACTTGAAGAAGAAAGAACAGAGGAAAATCAGGAAGGTGATGAAAATTCCAAGGATGAAGTTGAAGTGTATTTGGAAGGAGAATTGGTTGCTGCACTTGAAGAGTTGAGTGCAGAAAGGAAGAAGAATAAAAAATTTTCAAAGAAATTAGAGAATGCCACAGACATAATAAACAATCTAAAAATACAGACAGAGGAATTCAAGAAAATGTCTTAAGTTCTTGATGAACAATTAACTGTAAAGACAGTTGAATGCAGCAAGCTAGAGGAAGACATTGTTAAGTTAAGGATGCAGTTAGAGGAGATGAATAGAAAATTGAACTGTTTTCATAAGTTTGAAGAAAGTACTGTAAAGCTGGATAAAATGTTAAATAACCAAAGGCCTTCTGGCATCAAATTTGGTTTAGGCTTTGATGAAGGAGAATCTTCAAAGGATTCAAAGAACTTGAATATAGAACCCATAAAGAAAGAAGAAAAGATCAGGGTTGAACCAGAAAAACAAAATCATGCAAAAGAAAACAATAATGCCAGATTCAAGAAGAATACTGACAAAGATGGATTCACAAAAGTCACACATCCGAGGAGGAGAAGAGTCATGGCTCCTACTTCAAACTGGCAAAGACCGGCACCCAGGTTTAATCATGCATTTTCTCGGTTATTGTTTTAAATGCAATGCTTATGGCCATAAGATTTCGGATTGCAGGCATAATGTATCTCAAAGGAATTTTACCTAGCAGAAATGTTTTTTCTCCTTTAATGAATTATGCAGTTGAATGTTATAATTGTCATAATTTTGGACATATTGCTAGAAACTGCAGAAGCACTTTTGCATCAAATAATTATCAGGGTAGAAAATCTCAGCCAAGTGGGTTGAAACAAAACCAAAAATTTCTTGAAAAACAGGCACATGCTAATGAAAGGACAAAGGCAAAACAAGTAGCAAAATCTGCTATCAAACCAGAATGGAAAGAAAAGGAATCTTTGATTGTCCGAGATCGCTTTTAAAGCTCGTAACAAATCAGCACCTTGGATACTTGGATGATGGTTGTTCCAAGTCACATGACGAGGTGACAAGCAAAAGTTTGAGAATTTACAGAATTATGAAGGTGGTTCTGTGAAATTTGGAAATAATGATGGAGCAAAGATTGTTGGAAAGGGATCAGTCAAGATCGGTGATGGCAATATAAAATCAAAAGAAGTCTTGTTTGTAATTGGCCTGAAGCATAACTTGCTAAGTGTAAGTCAAATATGTGACAAAGGTCATGATGTAATCTTCAAGAAGGAGGGCTGTGAAGTAAGAAAGACAAAAAATGGAAAGTTAATAGCCACTGGACTGAGAACTTCTGGAAATCTGTATACACTTTCAGAAACTACAGAAGGAACATGCTTGATTGGATAGGAAGATGAAAACTGGCTATGGCACAAGAGGCTTGGGCATATTAGTTTTGACAATCTGGCAAAAATCAGTTCAAAAAGAGCAGTTAGAGATATACCAAACATTGGCAAACCTGTAAATAGCATCTGTGAGTCATGCCAAAAGGGAAAACAAACCAGAGCCACTTTCAAAGCAAAAGAATACTTCACTAGCAAGCCATTAGAACTAATTCACACTGATCTATGTGGACCCATGAGAACTGAAAGCATAAATGGACACAAATATTTTATGTCGTGTATAGATGACTACTCAAGAATGACATGGGTACTATTTCTGAAACTCAAGTCAGAAGCCTTTGAGATGTTTAAAACCTTCAAAAATCTTGTTGAGAATCAATCAAGAAAAAGAATTAAATGCCTAAGATCAGACAGGGGAGGAGAGTTTATCTCCGAAGAATTTGCAGAATACTGTCAAAAACATGGGATAAGAAGACAGTTTTCAGCAGCTAGGACACCTCAACAGAATGGTGTTGTAGAAAGGAAGAATAGAACAAGTGCAGGAAATGGCAAGGACAATGTTGGCAGAAAACAAAATAGCTGACAGATTTTGGAAAGAGGCAGTCCATACTGCAGTTTACATTCAAAACAGGTGCATGCTGAGACCACATGAAAGCAAAACACCTTATGAGTTGTGGTTTGGCAGAAAGGCAACAACAAGACATTTCAAAGTATTTGGCAAGCAAGTGCTACATAAAACGGACTGAAGATAACCTCGGTAAATTTGAAGATAGAGCTGATGAAGGTATCTTTCTTGGTTACTCAACAAAAAGCAAGGCCTACACATGTTACAACAAGAGGTTGAAGAAAATTGTTGAAAGTGCTGATGTGAAAGTTGATGAAGGTAGAGAACAAGAAACTACTTATCAAGAAAACTACCCTATGTATGAAGAAGTCATTGAAGGTGATGATGAAAAAGAAACAGAGAAGAATCAAAAAATTGATCCAGATGGTGTAAAAACTGAATATGAAGAAGAAGAAAACAGGAAATTTAAAACAGTAATCGGCAGAAAAATCATCCAAGTGAACAGATTATTGGGGATCCCACAGATGGTATTCAGACAAGAAGAACAGTAGTGAGGAACTATTCTCTCGTTATCTAGTATTGAACCTAAAAATGTTGTTGAAGCAAGCACTGATGAAAGTTGGATGAAGGCAATCAATGAAGAACTAGATCGGATAGAGAAAAACAATACCTGGGAATTAGTACCTAGACCAACAAATAAAAACATAATTGGCACTAAATGGGTTTTTAGAAATAAATTGAATGAAGATGGGCAAGGTTGTCGTAAATAAGGCAAGATTGGTATGTAAAGGCTATGCTCAAAGTTGAAGGCATTGATTTTGAAGAAACTTTTGCACCGGTAGCCAGACTAGAGGCAATCAGAATGTTTCGGCATTAGCAGCTCATAAAAACTTCAAAGTATATCAAATGGATGTAAAATCAGCATTTTTGAATGGAAAACTGGAAGAAGAGGTTTACATTGAACAACCGGATGGCTTCCAACTTGGTGACAATCCAGATTTTGTTTGCAGAGTTAAAGAAAGCTTTATATGGATTAAAACAGGCACCCGTAGCATGGTATGCAAGGTCGGATAATTATCTAATTAAACAAGGGTTTAAGAAAGGTTTGGTGGATAGCAACTTATATGTCAAAACAGAGAAGGGTCATCTTATTGTTCTTGTTGTTTATGTAGATGACATAATATTTGGCAAGCAAGATGGATGAATACCGCAAAGACATATCAATTAAAATGAAAAAAGAATTTGAGATGTCAATGATTGGTGAACTTTCTTATTTCTTAGGATCTGCAGGTCAATCAAAATGAAAAAGGCATTTTTATTTCTCAAGTTAAATATGTAAAAGAAATGCTGAAAAAGTTCACAATGGAAGACAAGAAACCGGTCAAGCACTCCTATGACAACAGTCGCAAGTTGAGCAAGGATGATAAATCCCCGGATGTAGATCAAACAATGTACGTGTCTATGATTGGAAGCCTCATCGTATTTAACGACCACTAGACCAGATATATTACAAGCAAGTATGTATGGTTGCAAGATTTCAGAGCCAGTCCCAAAGAAACTCATGTAACAAACTGTAAAGAGGATCTTCGGATATCTCAAGGGCACTATGGATTATGGGTTGTGGTACCCAAAAGGTAAAGATTTCACTTTGATTGCATATTCGATGCAGATTGGGCAGGATGTATTGATGACGAAAAGAGCACAAGTGGAGGAGCATTTTATCTTGGTGACAGTCTGGTAGCATGGCACAACAAGAAACAAGAATCAGTATCTCTATCCACCGCAGAGGCAGAATACATTGCAAAGCAACAACATGTCAGTACTCAGATATTATGGATGAGACAAACGTTGAAAGATCTTGGTATTCATTTCAAAGAGCCAATTTCAATTAAATGTGATAACACTAGTGCTATCAACATATCCAAGAATCCAGTAATGCATTCAAGAACCAAACATATTGCAATCCGATATCATTTCTTGAAGGATAAAGTTGCAGAAGGAGAGGTTAAATTGGATTTTGTTCCAACTACAGAGCAAGTAGCTGATATATTCACAAAACCTTTGCCAAAGGAAGTATTTGAATACCTTCGGAAGAAGTTGGGAGTAGTCACACCACCCAAGCACTGACTAGCTATGGGAAACACATTCTCAGGGGGAGCATTCAAACTTTTTAAGTCTGAGAATGTTGTGCATAGACTCAGGGGGAGTCTACAGAAGCCCTTTGGTATTATTGGCAAAGGGGGAGAAGAAATTAAGCAAGGTTGTAGTGTGTTGCCAACAATTCCAAAGGGGGAGATTGTTGAGCAAGGTGCAGCAAAAGAATTGCAAAAGTATTGTCATTGTTGTCAACACAGCATGATTGATGCAGATTGATGCGCTTCGGAGGTCGACCAGATCAAGTGCAGAAAGTTTCAAGGAAAACAGAGGTGACCCAGATTCAAAAACTGGCAAAAAGAGACAAGGAAGAAAACTGTCGCGATATCGCGACATGTTTTCTGTCGCGATTTCGCGACATGGTCGAGGAGAGAGAAGGCGCAGCTGAAAATGTCGCGATTTCGCGACATGTCGAGTTTTCGTTGAGGAGAGAGAAAATGTGTCGCGATTTCGTGACAAAAAGTAGGAGAGAGAAAATGCACGCCAAATTGTCACGATTTCGCGACATGTCCGAGGAGAGAGAAGATGAATCATGATTTCGCGACAGCGAGGAGAGAGAAGATGCGAGCAAATTGTCGCGATATCGCGACATGGCAAAGGAGAGAGAAAGTGAAAGGTAAACTATCGCGATTTCGCGACATGCTGGCAGAGAGGGAAGCAAGGTGAAAAGATGTCACGATTTCGTGACATAAATGGAGAAAAGGAGCTAGCAACGAAAAGTGTCGCGATATCGCGACACGTCGGGTTTTCGCGACCCAAAGAGGAGAGAGAATGCTCAGCAACAAAGGTGTAGCGATATCGCTACATGTTGAAATGAATGGAAACAAAGGTGTAGCGATATCGCTGCATGATGAAAATACATGGCACAAAGGTGTAGCGATTTCGCTACAATCAGGAAGTGCAGAAAACAAAGATGTAGCGATTTCGCTACAAGTAAAAAGACACAAACAAGAAGATGTAGCGATTTCGCTACATGTTGAAACAAAGAGAAACTAAGGTGTAGCGATGGCGCTACATGTTGAAACAAAGGGAAACTAAGGTGTAGCGATTTCGCTACTAGTCAAAAGTGTAGAACTGAAAGATGCAGCAATGATATTACAAGTCAAAATTTCATGAAAAGAGGCAAGGTGAAAACACAAGGCACAAAGATGTAAAAATTTCGCCATTGCATGAAGCATAGTCGTCGCGATTGGAGGAAAGAGGAAGAGAAAGCCATTTCCGTGACATGTTCCATTTTCGCCGGAGTTGGCAAGGAGAGTTGTACGGAAGAACAAAGTGTCGCGATTTCGCGACATGTTCCTTCTTTTTCTGCGGCAAAGAAGAGTGTACGAGAAGTGTCACGAGAGAGAAGTTGACGAAGAAGGATGGACGAGGAAAGTTGAAAAGTGTCACGATTTCACGACAGGATGAAAGGAAAGCTGCTGGAAGCCAGAAGCGTCGCGATTTCGCGACATGCTTAAGGATGACGTAGAAAATGTTGAAAGTGTCGCGATATCGCGACAAGATGCAGGGAAAGCTTCCAAGAGCCAAAACGGTCGTGATTTCACGACATGCTTAAGGATGACGTCAGCAAAAGTTCTAAGTGTCGCGATATCGCGACATGAACAGAAGGAAAGCTGTCAAAGCCAAAATGGTCACGATTTTGCGACAGCAAGGGCATGAAGTGTGTGGCTTCAAAAAGTGTCGCGATATCGCGACAGGTAACAGTCTGGCAGGTAAAACCCGTAGGAGCATGCAAGGTGACACGTGTCGAAAAAGCAGATAGGAAAATCATGCAGCCGATTACGTAAAATGTAACTGATGTCAGATCTGCAGTGCTAGATTGACAAGTGTCGATCATGCATTCGAACAGCCGTTTGCATGTATTCGAAGAATCAAATATAAAGTATCGAAAGGTTTTCGAAAAGTCTTTTTTACAGCTTTCGAACGGTCGCACTCATGGAATCGAACAGACATTTTGCTTGTATTCAAAGAGTCGAACAGTCGAAGTGCATGAAACAAAATAGCCGTATTGCATGGATTCAAAAGACGTATTGCAGGGTTTCGAACAGTCGAAGTGCATGGAACCGAATAGCCGTATTGCATGGATTCGAACAGTCAGAGTATGTGATTCGATTGCATGCAGGATTGAAAGGTTATAAAAGAATAATCGTACAGAGAAGATGTTGCTGCTGTTAGAGAGAAATTGCTGTAAAAGGAGGGTTATAAAAGAATCAAGAGAAAAATAAGCAGAGCCGTGAGAGTGTGTAGAGTTGGGTTAATTGCGGACTGCAGATGGTCGTGCATGAAGTGAAGACATTTTTATGTCATTCTAAATTGATCGAAATTGCAGTCCAAGTTGGTGCTTGGTACTAGGAGTTGGTGCTCCATCTCGTTGCAGCGAGAAAATTACAGGGGTTGGTGCTCCTTCCAGTTGATGCTGGTAAAGTATTTGTAAAATTGATTTTGCAAAGACTCGGATTTGGATTGGAGTCCAAGCAGTCATTTTTGAGGAGTAGCCAAATTGGTGAACCTCGGTATATTGAGTGTTGTGGTGTGCTCTCTTGTTCAAGTTGTTTTTCAGTTGTCAAGTTCTCTTTATTTCATATTAAATGTTGTAGATATAAAAATTAATAGCTACACTGATTCACCCCCCCTCTCAGTGTCATTGTGTAATCATCAACTAGAAGAAGAATAAGGTGATCCTATAGTAGATAAGTCAAAATAAAATGAAGATGTAGACAAAGGCAAAAAAATAGAGGAAGAATTAGATAAAGAAGGATTTGATCTTAAGGCAAAAATTATTTATGATTTTGACACAGTAAAGAAGGTAAGAAAGCAAAACTTTAAACTTGAGTTTTAGTTTTAATAATGCAATGAAGAGAGAAGAAAGCTTATAGAGGATGTAAACAAGTCAATAGCTAAGACAAAGAAGTTCAAGGATAAGTTAGAAGCAAAGGTCTTAGAATGTGAAAGGTTAGAACAATAAGTAGCTCTACTAAGGGAAGATTTAGAAAAATCTGAGGATAAGCTACACAAGTTTGGAAATAGCTCAAAGGTTGTGGATAAGATGATCAAAGTACAAATAAGGTCAACAAACAAAATAGGTCTTGGTTTTGAACAGGCTCAAAAGAAACAAGAAGAAGAGTCAACCTCAAGTTCTGAATAAGAAGAAACTTAAGAAGAAGAAACTTTAGAAGAATACAGTGTAAGAGAAAGTGAGACATCTAAGGATGAGTTGGATAATAGAAAGTTCAACAAGGAAAGGAACAATGCACAAAGAAGAAACAGATGGAACAACAATCAGAATAGGTTAAGAGAGACTAAGAGACCAATGAGGTCAAGACAAGGAAATTTTAATGGAAGGTGTTTCTCATGTCACGGGTTTAGACACATGGCTTCATAGTGAAGGACACATGAAAGACAAGAAAATGGGAATTTCAGAAACATGCAGCTTTTCCATGGGTATCGCTACTCATGTAATCAATTTGATCACAAGTCCATGGATTGTAGGGTTCATGATAGAAAAAGATATAGCTTCACTAGGAGAAATTCTAAGACATTTGCACCTCCAAGTAATAATAACATTAAGTGTTATAAGTGCAATAATGATGGACATACAACAAAATGGTGTAGAGCAGACATTCCATAATCAAGCATGAACAAGAACAGGAATAGGAATATGAGCATGAACAGGAACAGGAATAGGAATATTGATATAAATAGGAACATGAATATGGATATGGATAGGAACAAAAATAGGAACAGTCAAAGAAATCAGAAGGATCACATGAGAAGGAAAGAAGATAAAGGTAAAGACCAGTGCTTGTTGGGAGAAGAAATACTCCCACCCCATAATTAACCACCTCAAGAGGAGGTGGGGGAGGGGCTAAGCTAAGAGATTCATTCTTAGCCTCGAGCCCCAAAGGTGACCCTTTTCCATTGATGTGAAATGGGGAGATATTTGAGTAAGGGGGGAGAGATTTGGTTTAAGGAGAGAACATTGAGTCAGGGGGAGCAGTTTCCCAAAGGGAGCATAATAGGAAAAAGGTCAAGATTTGGTAAAAATAATTTTGGTTGCCATCAATGACAAAGGGGGAGATTGTTGGACATTTTGAGTGATAAGTTGTCATTGATGTCAAGAGTAAGTGGTCATTGATATCGAACAAATAGCACCATTCAGTGGCAGCTTTAGTTGGCAACATTCGTTTCGATTTCAGTTTCAAGACCCAATTTCAGGAAGTCAGATGAGGTCCAAAGTCCAAGAAAAAGCCCAAATAAATAATATTATAATATTCTTTTATAATATTATACAAAGGAAGTTTAAAATTAATTATAAATTTATTTTAAATTAATTTATTAGTTAATTTATTTAACTTATAAAGTTAGTTAAATTAATTATTAATTAATTTAATTATTAATTAATTTAAGCTAAGGTTAAATAACCCTAAGGTGGGTTATTAAAAATAAAATTTGAAATTAGATTTCGAATAACATAGCGTCTACGTGAGTGAAGTTTAATAAATGTGTATATAAAGAGGAACTCCCATACTACCAAATATTACCATACCTTTGAAATACATTGTAAGCTTTGTAATTTGCATTGCATCCAAGGAAGAAAGAACGTGCGAATTTATGGAAAGACAAACAACGACAAAGGCATAAGAGGAAGGGGTTCTACCTTTCTTCACGTGGGCCTTAGTAGCCCACGCGGTGGGCTCCCAAGCGCTAAGGCACTTAGGATAGAGGATACGGTGGATCGAATCTCGCTGAATCCTCTTTTTGGGGAAGTAAGAGGTATGCTTTGATATTGGTCACCAAAAATTTCGGGAATATAGTTTGGGCATTTAAAAATTAATTTTTGCATATTTTTAGTTGGTTCTAAGGTTGCAAGGGAGTTATAAGGGTTTTGCAAAATTAAATTTTTAATGTTATTTGCTCAAAGGTGTTGAAATAAGTGTAAGGTGTTTGGTTGATATTTTATGGTGTTGGATATTATTTTTAAGTTGTAGTTTATAAGGTGTATCAAAGAAATAATTTGTATGTATGTTATGATAAGTGTTATTTTTAAAAGGAAGAAATAAGGCATAAATTGAGTTGTGATTATTTTGTGTCTAAGGGAATATTTTTAGAAAGTATTGAAGTGATATTGTTGTGTTTAACCATTGAAATTGGAAAGAAGAAAATTGTGATTAAGATAGGTTTTTCCAAAGGCACTTTGACATCCAACAAAAGGTATGGGCATATTCTTCCTAGTGAGTGATTGTTGAAATTTGTGTATGAAAAGTTGGAGTGAAAAGGATTGTTTGGTTAGCATTATTGAGAGTGTTTTGATTTATTGCTTCAATGTTTTCTAGAATTAAGAGTTGTTGATAAAACCTTGTTTTATAAGCATTGTTGTTGAAGTAAGTGAGTGAGGAACTTGAACTAGGGTTTGCAAAGAACATGAGTATCATTGTTATGTGAGATTGATTGATAAGCATTGTTGGAAATATTTGAGTGAGTGTTCATGTGATTGGACTAGGGTTTGTAAGCAATTATTATTTCATTAAGTAATTGGTTGAGTAGAGTTGGTTGAGCCTAGTCAAGTGAATGTGTTGAAGTAATTGTTCAAGTTTTGTGAAACAAATTATTTTATATTCTGAATTGATTTGAGAAAGAGGTTGAGTATTGATGAGTGTGAAACATATTGAGTCTCTAATAATTCTCTGTATATTTCAAAAGAGTGATTGAAAGTGATTGAGAGTTTGTGAATGTGAAGCATATTGAGTCTCTAACAGTTCTCTGTATGTTTATAAGAGAGTGATTGAAAGTGATTGAGTATTGAGGTGAATGTGAAGCATATTAAGTCTCTAACAATTCTCTATATGTTTCTAAGAGAGTGATTGAACATTGTGATGAATGTAGAGCATAATGAGTCTCTAACAATTCTCTTTATGTTTCTATGAGATTGGACAAGTTCTAGTGAGGACTTGTTTAGCAAATTTAAGGTAAGTCTTTGAGAAGACTTATGGACATATTTGTGTGAGCTTTTGTGAAAGCTTACAATACAGTTTGAGAGCAGATTTGGATAATTTCTAGTGAGGACTTATTGAGTGAATGGACAAGTTATAGAGAGGACTTGTGGATAGATTAATGTGAGATTTTGTGGAAGCTTACAAGGCAGATTTGAGAAAAGTCTTTGATAAGACTTGAGTGCAGAGTTGATTGATTGATTTATTCAAATCTTGAGTTAAGGTTTGGGGCATATCAATCAGAGTTGAGTTGAGATTCAGTCAAGCTTTGTGTTAAAGCTTGAAATAGATATTGAGGATAGATTTGTGCTAGATTGAAGGACTGTGCTTAGTGCAGATCAGAGGATAGAGTTTGAGGACAGATTTGTGCTAGATCGAAGGACTGTGTTTAGTGCATAGGATAGATATTGAGGATAGATTTATGCTAGACCGAAGGACTATGTTTAGGGTATATTTGAGACAGATCTTTGAATGTGACAGAGTATAGAGGACGATAGTATACAATGAATAGAGATCCATTAACCAAGGTAGTGAGGATAGGACTCTTTAGTGGATAGAGATCCATTAGCCAGAGTAGTGGGGGCAACAGTTTTTCTAGAATATCACCAGTCATAGCTAAGGAGAAAGGAGTTCTCCTATGGATAGAGATACACAAACTTGATTAGGGGATTGGTGTCTCCTTTAGATAGAGATCCATAAACATTGTAATAGGGAAAGGATTCCCAAGAGATTGATTGAGAAAATTTTAGTGAACCATAAACATTGTAATAGGCAAAGGATTCCCAAGAGATTTATTGAGAAAATTTTAGTGAAATATTTTCTTCGTGGAGTAGCTCACATTGGGTGAACTACGTAAATTTTGTGTCTCTATTGTGTGTGGTGAATTGTGTATTGCTTTGATTATTGCTTTTGATATTGCTATCTATGCATTACATAATATTGATTGGGAAAGAAAAGTAAAAAGTGGTCTTATATTGTTCACCCTCCCTCTTAGTATATGCTTGTGTTCTTCAGTCTTGTCTTCAATGGGGATTTTTCTTCCATAGAGTATTCCACCACCATGCTAGATTATCATTTCTAACTTCTAATATAGTCTTATACCCCAAATTTGAAGTGTACACCCTCATAGCTTCATTCTTTTTCCAAACCAATTGATCAATTTCCTCTCATAACTTTATATGTCCACCTTTAAGTCTCCCCATATATTCTTCCCACTAGTGATCCTCATAGACCTAAAGTCCTAACATTGTTGTTTCCTTCCATACCTATCTCTAGTTTGTAGATGAATCTAGGCCAGTTTCTTGTATGAAATTTCCAATCCCTTGATATCTTAGGGTTTTAATTATATTATTTGGTAGTCTATGTATATCACCATAACCAATCCAAGGGTCTAAGCCTAGTCTTATCCTTGAACCATCCCCTATTTTTAGGTAATCCAATCACCTATAATATAAAAGGCATGGATCATTACCTTATAACAGATTGAAACATTATGGGTTTGCTTCACTAAGGTATTTTATCATATTTGGTTATCCCAAGTGAGGATGATTATTCCTTATATGGAGAGACACAAAGGGGTTGTGATCGATATCATAGGTTTTGGCTCAATTGGGGGCCTCCCAGAGTTTTTACAAGGTTGTATCCTTGTTAGGATATGGTATTCAAGGTATACTTGTGCTCAAAAAATGGAAAAGAGATGTGAGAAAGTAAAAATAAAAAATAAAAACAACTCAACAAAGGAAAGCGGTGATCCATCAAGAGATCCATTTAGATCTTATCACAAAAATAGTCTTGAACACTATGTGTCAATGATGTACAATTCCTCTCCTCAACATAGTGAAGCACAGATGAGAGTTACTAGTTATATGCATGCACAAGAAGGTGAGTCTTACTGAAGACCCAAGCAAGTGGATCAATCCAAAAATAGAGGTAGACCCCTCACACACATATACACTTAATAAAATCCAAAATTTATGCAAAAGGTCATAAACAAGTAGGAGGGCACAAATGGATATACAAAAAAATAGACATAGGCTCCCACTTATATATATATATGCAAGTAAAATTTTATATAGATTGTGCCAGAAGGGGGTTTCGATATTGCCCATAAGTCTCTCAAGAGCCACAAATACTTTTACAAAGATAAATGAAGGGAAAGCCCACAAATGTATACAATTACAAACTTTTTGATCCTTTATAAAGCTATTGCTACTCCTATTTATAGATTATACCGAGGGTTTCCCCTCCAAAACTCATGTAGATATTTCTAGGTGGTTGTCATTTCAAATATTGAGTCATGTATCATATAATTATTTATCCCTTTGATATCCTTTGTATTTGAAGTTATTAATGTTAATTCATCTTGACTCCTTGGATGAGTAGCTATTATCTTTATTTCCATCTAGCCATTTTTGGAAATTTCCATTACTTGGGTGCAAAAGATTACTTTTAATTAATACTCTAGATCTTTGAGTTGCTTCTGTCATGGTTCCATGTTGTCATTGTCCTTTCTCAAAGATATGATTTTTTTTATTAAAAAGAACAATTTTTCTTGAAGAATGTGCACCTTATTGGTTTGAATTTCAAGGCATCAGTGGTCTTATTTGGGAGTTTCACTTCATCCATTGGGGCCACTTGTCTTAGGATATTTGAGACATTTACATCTTGTACCTTTGTCAATATGTTTGCTCCTTGTCTTCTATTTTTGACTTAGTAAATTCTAACTAACTGGCCTTCTTTGCTTAAGTAGATGACATGCTTCCATTCATTTCTAAAAAATATTGTAAATTCCAACACATGCATCCCCTATTGGTCAATGATGCAACCCATCCAAGAGATCTATGTGATGTTAAATATGCTCTTACCTAGATTTACTTTGATTTTATTCTAACATAGAGTGTCTAAAACTTGGTGCATAAGCTATAATGTTTTTTCTATATCCTATTGAGCACAAGGATGTCATCCAAGTAGACAGTGATGAAATACCTTATAAATAGATATAAAATATCCTTCATTAGGCACATAAATCTCATTGAGGTATTGGTCAATCTAAAAGGTATAAACGTCTATTCATATAGTTCTTCTATGGACTTCAAGATCATCTTCTAGAAGTTTGTGGAATTGATTTATTCATGAGATAATTTAATTTGAGGTTGATCTTGGTAAAGGACTGCACCCCTAGAGTTGGTTCAATAAGTCATTAATGTGTGCTAGTGGGCACCTGTTCTTCACTATGATTTGTATTGAGTGCACCATAATCAATACATAGGTTTCATATCCCATGCTTCTTTAGTTCTAATATAATTAGACTATTGCATGGAAATAAACTTGACCTAACCTTCCCTTGATCAATCAACTCTTATATCTAGAACTAGATATCATCATTCTCTTATATAGATTAGCAATATAGTTTGTTATTGGGAAGTGATGACCCTAGAATCTAGTTATATTATGTTTCACTAAGCAATATTGTGGCACTACCTTGGGATCTTAGAAAACATTAAAGCATGGACAAAGTAAGGCATCCATTTGCTAAGACTATGTAGAACAATCTACAACTAGTATGACATGGGTGAACTTCATGGTGCCATGTTTCCTAGAATAAACCATTAGCAAAAAAAACATTTAATTATGAAAAATAATCTTCTTAAATTTATTTGCTAAAATCGAGGTTAACTTTTTATGGTATGCGCTTTGGTATTTTGTATATCATCTCTTTAAATTGCATGCACTATACTACAAACAAGCTTGGTAGGTTACTTGTTGGTCAAAGAGGTAAGGTCTTCTTACTAGGATATCATAAATATCGAATGGCACCATGTCATAGGTGACTATGTCATGCATTTTCTTAATGCTATACTTGAGGGTATATTAGCATTAAATCTCAATTCCATTGCTTGGATAAATCCAACCTAAAGAATAAGAATTTGAGTGAACCATAGTCTACAATCTGAAGTGCATGACTATTTCTTGCATGATTATATTTTCTTGATCCTAGTATCAATGATGACATATAGAGGTTTATTCCTTTACCCAACATTGGTTGTGAAAAGGAAAAGTCATTTTTTAGATGTGTTTGATGTAGAAGCATTAACTACATGTTGAAAATGGATGCTTAGACATGTGGTATCTACCTCCTATTCTCTATCTGATGATGTAAAGAAATAGAAATATAGCATAGGAGTGGCATGTCAATGATGGACAAAATTAAACATCCATTAAATATAGTAAATTGGATTCAATCCTATAATAATTCAAGTAATAGATTCTAGATTCCAAATCAATACAAATCTTGGCCACTTAGAGAGGGTAAAAGTATCATATGCACAACCAAGACAACTAATATTCATATATGAAATATGATTCTAACTACAACACAACTCTTCCTATTTGTAGACTAAATCAATAGTAACCCTAACACTAATGATCAAGCATCAACTATGTTATCCTAGGTCTTGAGCTAATAATAATAAAGATAGTGAATGTGGCTATAATGGGGCATTTATAGATGAGAATTAATAGTCATTCACCTCTATATGTACCACTAGTATCTTTTGACACTATGCATCATTGTGTGTGTGAGTCTTGTGGTGTATGTACCATTTATCACCTATCTTCTATATATCTTCATCTTGTGCTAGAGGATTCTTAGGGTTAGATGGCACTAAGAGTCCCTTAGAAACTGGTATTGTAGGTGGATGTGCAACTAGTGGCTTCTACTTTTGCATTGATATTCTATGTGGAGTGGACATTAAGCTTTTCTATTTATATTGTGACCTCTCTTATAAATCTGATGTAAATTAGAATGCTTGTGCTAATATGTACACTAGAAAGAATTCCATTCATGAGAAGATATGCTACTAAAATCCTCTAACATACTTAAGCACTTGATGCTTTTTGTCATTGTCAATGCATAGGCATCTAAGAAGTTCATTGAACCCATCAATATATTATTACACAGATTAGTCTCTACACTGCCATAGTTGCTAAAATTATATATATAAATCTTAATAATGGTGTAAGGGATAGAACCTATTATATACTAGCTTGGTGATAACTAACCAAGATGTGATTGGATATTCATCTTCGGTGAGCATGTTGTGAGTGGTTTCCCACTAATAAGTAATTTATTGCAATATCATTAATAGTGAAAATGAAATCTTATTAGATAATGCAAGTTTGTTGGTAGCATAATAGGCATAAAGTTATTGCAAATATCCAACTCTTCCATATTTATCATAAGATATCAGAACTATTCAAAGACTATGTTCCTCTATTAATCCAATGTGCTATGGATGAGCTTTTTAATATTATATTTCTTGGTCTTTGTTTTCAATATAGTTTTTTTCTATTTTTGACATTTCCATATAGGTGTGATATGATTCAAGGTACTTCAACGCAAAACCTAGTGTGGCACCTTGCTTATTATATGATGAACATGAATGAACAAACATCCAATGATGAATATTATTTAAAGATTCTACTTTAGATAAGGATGTATGCAAATGAGGTTAATTGAATAAAAGAAACCACAAAGCAAGAAAATATTGATGCCACTTGATCCGCATTACAAGGACTAATATGTAGTGCCATGAAGGACAACTCCTACAACTAGCTTGTGGTGGATGAAAGCAATGCTTCAAAGTTGTACAATAGAAGGTGGGGCATAATTATATCTTCCTTTCAAAATGATTTTGAAATGCACCTCATACAAAATAATAAACCTAGTTACAAATGATGTAAATATAGAAATATATAATAAAATACAAGGATCTTATATTAAGCAGAAAATAGTTGTATAAATATCTAATACAAGAAGTGTTGCATTGTAAGGTGCAAGGCACTCTATTCTACTATGGGGGTAGGAACAACCTGTGTCCACAAAAAGAGAGGAAAAGGTAGGAATAAAAGAGGAATAAAAAAAAAAAAAGAACCAAGATACTAAAAATGAGAACCACTCTAATTGATATAAAATATGTACAACAATTATAAAACACCTGTAAGGTAAAATGCTTTAGCTTCTAGTTGATCATGAAGTAGTTTCAAAAATATTTTTTTAGTTGCACCTTCAACCTTTTTAAAGTATGATTCTAGTGTTGAATAATGATGGTTGAATTGGTCTTGCAAAGAAATATATTGTATCTAGCCTTGTAAGGTTCTCTATCAGTTTGATGCTAGAGGATGACATGTGGAATGAGTGCATGAGGTTTTTCAACTTTTGGGTGTTGATGCTAAAGAATCCATGATGCCACAATGTGGCATGGATGTATCTTGTCTAGAGAAGATTCCATATAGTGTTAGGATTCTACTCCTAACCATCATCCTAGTCACTTATTTTTTAATTAGTTATTACTCTCTTTCACAAAGTTGTGACCCTTGGTCACAACTCCATGCACATAGAAATAAGCACTCAACTTGGTGTAATTTAGCATCAATCAAATGTATATTCATTTACATTTCATTGGGTGGTCTTCCTCCAATTTAACAATGATTCCTTTATAACAACGATTCATTTCTTATTTCTGCATTTTACCTTATCCCTCCGATCGGTGTCCTAACATCTGGATCAGAGCTTCAGATTTCACCTTCCGCTGTCATAAAAAAAAAAATTATACCAAAAATCAAAGGCGTATCATTAATTTATACCAAAAAAATTTTGTAATTGACGGTTATAATATAAAGTTTAAATCGTTCAAAGTTTTCTCCGATTGACGTGACAACAATCACAACGTCGGGAAAGAGGGACGTCGATCGCATTTTTTTTTTGTCGACGTGAAAGCGCAGGGTATACAAAAAAAAAAAATTGACGTAGTAAATTGTTTATCCCACATAGCAGGTGCGGGAGTTTTCGCCTACCTTATAAGGTGGGCAGCACACTTATTTAAGCGTGACTTCGGTCACGCCCGCCCTTGACCAACCCTCACGCGTACCCACTACCGCTTGTCCATTCTGCCTCCATCGTCACCCTTGTCACCTGCTTTCTCGCCCTCTATCACCTTTGTCAATTTCACGTGCCGCTATCAGTCAATTCTACCGCCTACTATCGTCTCTTTCAGTCTTGCCACCTGTCACCCCTGTCAGTCTCTGTCTGCCGCCTGCTGTCGCCTTTGTCAGTCTTACCGCCTGCTGTCGGGCTGCCTCTGTCGTCCTTCCAACCCACAAACCGCTATGCGCTCTTGGGGGGAGGGCCAAAATAAAAATTTGATAGGGCATTGCCCACCAAATTTTAAAAAAAAAATTGAAAACACCCAATTCTCGCTGACAAAAAGTTGACACCAATTTTTGTCGATTTTTGCTGCAACATTTGACGAAAATTGCTGACGATAAAATTTTGGATGACAATTTATGACGACAAGTTTTTTATGACGATTTTTAGAAATTTAATAACAACTTCCAATGACGATTACAAAAATGACCGACAACAAAATATCTCATGACCCCAACCTACTTTTGCTGCTTAATCTCGCCCACCTACGTCAAGTCACATCAGTGTGTGTATATAAAATTCAATTCCAGGATATCGTCAATCGCATCACAGGGTTGGACGAATCAGTCCTCATAAGTGGGTTCATCAATGGATTGAAAGAAGAAATTAGAGTGAATATCATGATGTACACTCCTCACATCCTACAAGAAGCCATTGGATTAGCCTTGTTAGCTGACGATACATTCAGTGTTCAACGTCAACATGGGGAGCAACCTATTGATAAATCGACATTCACGCACACTATTCCAAAACATAAACCCTTGCCAGTTAACTACCTTGGCCTACAAGAAATGGAGGAGCGATGAGCAAAAGACCTCTTCTATACTTGTGATGAGCAATTTGGGCCCCTTCATTGTTGTGCTACACAAACATTGTATTTATTGCATAAAGTTGATCCCTGTCTCTCCATAGAGCAAGCAGATGAGGTAGTTGTGTCCGAAGTGACCAGTACACCTACTCACATCAATGAAGAAGGCAAGGAATATGTGCATGACATGACCAAATCACCTGACCATAACAATGAATGAAATGGGGTCGATTTTTCGAAAGTGCTCGATGCACCACAAAACGATGAGGTAGACATCCATGCAGTAAATAATGAAGGCAAGACATACACTCTCAATGAACTACACACAAGTTCATCACCAATAGTGATTTCTCATCATATAGGTAGCCTGATTCAGAAAGGAGGCAAAATAGTGAGTGCACCTTTATTTTCCCTTCATTCTACATAGGAAGAATCAGCTAAAGCGGAAGCCTACCGTCATCACAATTCTCCTAAGGAAAATTTTACTATTTTTCCTGGAAATCCCCCACTAACACTCTGACCTTCACGATATCCTTGCCTTTAGAAAAGTGACATCAAGATAGTACAAGAAATTGTGCAAATTCAACTTGGAAAACAAGCAACGAAGCTCCTTACTTTGAGCTTTGAGGACAAAGCTCTTTTAAGGAGGGTGGCATGTTAGGATTCTACTCCTAACCATCATCCTAGTCACTTATTTGTTAATTAGTTATTACTCTCTTTCACAAAGTTGTGACCCTTGGTCACAACTCCACGCACATAGAAATAAGCACTCAACTTGGTGTAATTTATCATCAATCAAATATATATTCATTTACATTTCATTGGGTGGTCTTCCTCCAATTTAACAGCGATTCCTTTATAACAGCGATTCATTTCTTATTTCTACATTTTACCTTATCCCTTCGATCGGTGTCCTAACATATAGACACCAATATCTACAAGCTGCAAGGGTTCTACCATAACCCTTCTTAGAGCTCTGAGCAACCCCTTCTTTGCTCATACCATATTAAATAATATCTTAAAAAATAGTAATTACTTAATTTTTTCTCTTTTATACATTTTTCTTTGAGATGTCTTCTCCATGACTATTTATTATCAAATTGTAAGCAAACTTAAATTATGTTGGAAGTGCAATTTGATTCATGGCCGATGCAAATATGGTATGATATAATCTTGGATAGGCCTAAGAGCATTTATTATACAATGTTTAAATTTATGATAAAATTTTATTATGTAATCTCTCTAGGCCATGGTTAACCTTTTTATGGATACACCAACCTTATAAACTTATAATTAACCCTAAAGCCTTTCTTGTTATGTCAACTTAAGTTCATTTATGTATTTGGGATTTTGGTATTGGTATAAATACCCCCACCACTCCATCAATTGATCATTAGAGTGTTGTGATTCTTATCTAGAAATATTATAGTGATTATTTATGATGCATCTGAGTTTCAACTATATATTTTTTTAGACATCCAAAAGTTACATATTACCACTTCTCACATCATCACGGTTGGTCAATTTGCAAAACTTTTGAAAATTGCATAAATTGGCTTTGAAACACTATTCATTCATCAAATTCACTATTTATCGTTCTTAGTCCCCTTGGGCTAAATAAGCTCCTTCCTACGATTAACTATGGATCCTCATGTGACCTCATTCATAACTCAACCAAGGGTGAATTCTCCACCATGGTCAAAAAGCACTTTATGGTCAAAAGTCAACAGTTTTGGTCAAAACTTACTTTATGGCTAAACACATGCTTAATTAGATCTAATTTTTGGAAATATGAGCAATTTTGTTGTCATTGATGTCAATAGGATGATAACCAAGTTTCATTTTCATCCATGCATTCATGTCAAAAGGTTGATGTCCAAGTTTCAGTGTTATTAATGTCTTCCAGTGGTGATTCCAAAATGGCAAAGAAGCAGGTTTAATGGAAATAATAATATTATAATATATAATATTATAATATTCTGGGGTACAAGTTGGTTTGAAGGAAAACGAAGGCCAAGGAGTTATAAATTATAATTCCTCCACAAGACCCATGTGGCAGATTTTAAAGTCTAAGGTTTAAATTATTTAAATTTAAATATCTTAACCATAAGATTAAAATTTAAATTTAAATGTAAATCAATTAAGATGCCAAAGTTTAATTTAAACTTGAATTTCAAGGATCACCAACATTTTGAATATATGGCACATGATATATAAAAGGGGGCAACTTTTAATTTAAAAAATCATCCATGCGAATGTTATATTACCCAAATAAAATTGTGCGTTGTGATTAGAGAGGAAGAGATTCGCATGTGCTTAAAGGCGTAAGAGGGTAGACAAAGGAATAAAGACAAGTGGGAGTGCCAACGTATGTCCAAAGCATTGGGTAGTGCAATTGGCAGCCAAGGGCTACGCTAAGTCGTTCACAAGCACAAGGTCGTGGGTTTGATCCACGTGATCGTTGTTTTGTAAAGGAAGGAAAGTTTTTTTTTTGCATCGAAGTCGAGGAGCCATAAGGGTTAAGAGGAAGTATGTGCACCTTGTCATCTCATGAAGGCACATAGCCCAAGCGGTGGACATGCTTTGCACTAAGGCGCTTGGTGAGGTAAGGTTGGGTGTTGGAATCTCACCAAAGGTTTTTGTTGGGAAGAATAAAAGGTATGTGCTCACATTATTATTTTTCAAGGTTTTGATAATCCAAAATTTGCATGGTGTGGAAATTAAAAATATTTTAATTTGCCAAGGTCTTGATAATCTAAAAATTGCATGGTGTGGAAATTAAAAATATTTTAATTTACCCAAGGTTTTGATATTTTGGAAATTGCATAGTGAAAAATTAAAAGGTGTTTATGAGTGATTGAGGGAGATAAAAGGGAAAACAAAGTTAAAATATTTTATTTTAATTTTTGTGGTTAGAATTTATAAAGGAGGAGAAATAAGGTGTAATTGAGATTTAATACTTTTGTATGGTGAAGTAATTTTGAGTGAAATAATTGAGTGTAGATTTTTGATATCTAACCATTGATATTGACAAAGAGGTTGATTGTGATTGAGATAGGTTTTGAGGTCAAATATTCTTCAAAACAAAAGGTATGGCACATCTTCCTTGTGAGTGAAATATTGTTTTGTTGAATATTGTGAAGTGCAAGTTGGAGTGAAAAGGATTGTTTGATAAGCATTGTTGGAAATGTTTGAGTGAGCATTCATGTGCATGATTAGGGTTTGTGAAATATCATGAGTATCATTGTTATGTGAGGTTGAGAACTATCTTGAACTAGGGTTTATAAAAGATCATGAGTATCATTGTTATGTGAATTTGAGAACATAAGTATCATTGTTATGTGAATTTGAAATCATCTTGAGTCAATTTTGAGTTCCATAGTGATAGTTGTTGGAAGATTTTTGAAACACTTATTTAGGGTTGTAAGCAAGCTTTATTTCATTGAGTGATTGGTTGGGTAAAGTTGATTGAGCATTATTGATTGAAAGTGTTGGAGTGATAGTTCAAGTTCTGTGAAAAAAATTGTTCTCTATTCTAAATTGATTTGAAAAATAGTTTGAAAGTGATAGAGTGATTTGTGAGTGTGAAACATATTGAGTCTCTTACCATTCTCTATATGTTTCTATGGTTAAACAAAATTCTGAGTGAAATTTGTTTGTGTGATTGAAGAGGTTTTTTGAAAGAGATTAAGTTGATTTTTGTGAGTGTGTTGTGAGTGTGAAATATATTGAGTATCTAACTATTCTTTATATGTTTCTGAGGTTAAAAAATATTCTAACTGAAACTTGTTTGAGTTATTGAAGAAGTTTTCTAAAAGAGATTGATTTGAGTTGTGTATGCAAGTTTTACAATTAATTTGAATAATATTTTGTGAAAGCTAGTGGATAGATTTGAGTAAGTCCT
>JAQPPZ010005091.1:0-26176 GCA_028583015.1 Wollemia nobilis
AATAAATACATAAGTATCATTAGAATGTACAATGATATAAATGTGCATGTAGTCCACATGTACATGAGTCCTAAAATTAGAATAGTGAGGTGTCATAGGAATATGGAAGGCCAAGAATCATGTCTCACTATAAATAGGCCTTCTTAGAGTAGAAGAAGGAGAGGATTTTGGAGTGCATAGTGTAGAGTAGTATTAGATACAATGTAGAGATTTTTTGTAGAATAAAGAGGTAGAGATATCCATTGCATAGTATTGTACATTTTTGTGAGATTTCATTAATGGTTATTTATTGAGTATTTTTAGAAGTTTATACTCATATATTCATGCTTATTAGTTAGCTATTATCATAGATATAACATTGTGTGCTTATCTCATTACTTGTCATTGTATTCCCTTTAAGTTTATAGATTCAAAAGCTAACATTTATATCAAAGCACTAAGTAGCTTGATAGAAAATATAGAGAGAAACAAGAGAGATTGAGATTATATACTACATATAATTTTTATAATTTTTGAGATTACATTTGGCTAGATTATTTCCATAGAGTTACAAAAAAAACTTGTGAATACTAGGACTCAACATTGATTCCACTAGATTGATAAATCAACTAGTGAAGATTATTTTCTATAGATTCAAAGAAATTTCTAGTATCATTTCCTAACACTTTTTTGTAGAAAAAAAGAAGATTCAAAGAAATTTGAGAAGCTTCCTAAAATATCTAGGAAGAATATCTTCTTTGAAATAAATCTAGTACCTAAAGCAACAAGTTGAAGATTAAATATTTGGAGGCCTAAGGATAAATTTCCCATTGCAATATTTATAGATAGAAGGCCCCATTGAAGGAAGAAGAGACTTAAGTAAAAGAGTACTAGATAATATTGAATATTGGTGATCTCCATTGAAGATTGAATACTTCACCTTGAAGAATCTGAAGATATCCACAAGAGGTCCTATTGAAGAAATTCCATATTTTGAATTTTGAAGTTAGAGAAGGATAAGAAAAAATCCTATTGTAGGTTTCAGTAGCATATAATTAGGAGATCCAAAAAAGAGATATCATTGCAAAAAAATCTTAGTTAAATATTGAAGAGATCAAGGAAGGTCACATTGAATTTTTGATAATAAGAGAAGTTGTAGGATTGAAAGCCCAAGGAGAAGGTCTCAATATACTTGGAAGGAGATAGAAGGAGAATGCAAGGAAAGCCTCATTCCATATTTTATAGAATTTCATTAGCGAAGAGTTTAGGAGAACTCGTTAGATAAATTTACTAGCAAGAAAAAGTTTTTTATAGAACACTTGTTGGGACAATTGTCATCATTTACTAACAAGCCCAAGGGATAAGAATTTGACAAGAAGTTTTCCAAATTTTGGTAGATATTAGTGAAGAGCTTGAGATGTATATATTCTTGAGAAGGCCAATATTGAATTCAGATTTCAACAAGGATATTGAAGGGAAAGGAGCTAGAAGAAACTACCAAACATAAGAGGTTTTAATATTACCTTCGGAGGATTAGAAGGCTTACTTAGATAAGGAGGTTTTATGATTTTATAGCATAAAATTAAAGGTTTATTGAAAGAAAATCTCAACAACAATTTGGAGTATTTTCCTACCAAATTTAGGAGATTTAAGGACAACATTTTTAAGAAGAGCTCTAATTTCATCTAGTACAAGGTAGCATTTAGGTGATCCAAATCACCAAGAACATCATCATCAAATCAAGGTTAAAAAGGTATGCAAATTAGGTGAAAAATATTCATATTTTGAACTCTATTATATGGTTTATTATTAAGTTTATTAAGCACCAATTTCAAGGTTTAAAAGTTGCATAAATAGGTTTCATTTAAAACTCTTCAAGGTAGTGCAGATGTTAATTTCTACAAGGTTCAAACCTGCACATAAAAATAGAAGTTAGATATATTTCAAGAGAAATAAAAATATCAAATTTATATTACCTATTGAAAGTGAAGAAGACTCTATTCTAAAGGCTAGATAGCATATACAAGAGTGCATAGTATTATCATTCACAAGGCACTCTATTTACAAGGTATAAAAATCTTGGCAACATCATTGAAAGAAAACCAAGCAAGGTGACATAGTATAGAATTGCCAAGGAGTAGAAGGCAATATTGAATCTAGCATTGTCACATATTGCAAAGAAAGCAAAAGTCACCATTTCACTAAATCAAGGGAATTAATTTAAATTATAGAGGGTTAAATATTTAAATCATTGTATTTTACATTTGCAAAGCACCACATTAGAGCCATCAATTAGAGCTCTAAAATCAGTATGTCCAAGGTGAAAGGGGGAAATTTTGGACCCCATCTACCTGCAAATTTTCAAGAAAATCAAATTTTTCTAAACAAAAGTCATTTAAAGGTGAAAGTAGAAGATTGATTTTAGACTTCTCAAGTTACTTATCTAAGGACGATTGAGATAAACATAGGAGAACTCAATAGCAAAACTAAAGCATTTGGTGAAGATAAAATAAGGTACATCTAGCTTTCAGTAGCCTTTGATGAAGGTAAGATAAAGATATATAGTGAATTATACCCCAAGAAACATAATCATAAGGGCCATATTCCAACAGAATGAGCATTGTTAGGTATGGTTTCTATTTTACCCATGTAATAACATTGACACATTGGCTAAATCATCATTGGAACTATGTATTAGTCTTCATTCTACGCACACAATAGCATCGACTTGCACCAATTTAAGCATCCTCATTCAACACTTGTAAACAATGTGGAATACCTATACAGGATGTAAGGTATATCCAATAAGCTTGCACCATTTAAGAGATAAGGAGACATATCTAATTACAATACTAAATAATCAAGGTTTGAACCATATTCATAAGGAATCAAAAATAAAGTTATTGACTGGTTGAATACTTCCTACAAGCCACATCACACTCCTGGTTGGCATCTAAAAGGAGCATTGGAGAACAAGAAATATTCCCACCATCATAACCTCATATAGAAGATTGGAAGGGTTGCAATCATATCTCCACCATTGGATAAAATAATATTCTCAAAGCATTGAGAAAGAAGTATATTGAGTGAACATTTAAAGGAAAATTAGGATGTAGTGGTTCAAACACATCCGCCATGTGGAGAATATACCTCATATCATTAGAGAAATCAAAAGGAGAAGATACCTCATGCAATATCACCATTAAGGTAAGGTAAAGAAGTTACATTGAACACTCATAACTCAAGTGTATAACTATCTCAAGAAGCATTAGACTTACCTCAAAGGCATTGAAGAAAGGAGAAAGATTCTTGGTGCCACTTGGTACAAATATTGGAAGAATAAGGTGATGTAGGAGATTATATCTAGGAGGATTGAAGACTATGAGTGCCACTTGGCACTTCTCACCTTACATGTCAGTTAAAAATCAAGAGAAGAAGCACATCAAAAAATTGCATATATAAACTTGACTTGGAGACCATTAATGAGCACAATGCGCACATAGGTCGAATGAGAAGAGTGTAGGTAGCACATAGTTTGAAGAGAAAAATAGCATGCAAAGAATTTACATAGAGGAGAATGGAGTCAAAATCATATCATGTATTGATGTGGAGTCAACCACCATTAATGCATAGGATTCCACAATGATTGAAATAACATCGTACATCAAAGTTGGCACTTGGGAAGGTAAGAGTTATCCTCATATTTTGAAAATTTCAAAGGTGAAATTAAGGCATATACATTAAAGTTTATATCAACCAAGTTTTATACTCTAGGGATATCGAATATTAGGAGTAATAAGGTGTTGAAATAACCCTAGAAAGTAGATTGAATGCCTTAATAAAGTAATAGAAAATAGAAGCACTAAAACCATTACTATTATTGCTTCAAATATTTGCAAATCATAAAACAAGAGATATAAGGTTATTGAAATATAATTTTTAAATACAAGGTCTTTCTAAAATTTTAAATTTGAGAGATATAAGGAGTACCACACAAAAATATAGGTCATTGGAATTTAGAAAATTAAACCATTGAAATTTAGAGAATTGAAAGAAGCTCTTCATAAAATTGATTAAAAAGTTGGAAATTATTGCTTACATTAATCTCTTGCTCAAATTAAAGGGAAAAAAAAGAATACAACCATAGAGTCTTGAAAGTTATAAAATTTGCATATTTTAATAGGGATAAATAAAGTGAAATAGGAGTTGATCATTATATCACCATTGTCTTCAAAATATTAGAGAATCAACTCAAAAGGAAATCTAATAAATTCTAAGAACTATTTCAAAACCATATCATATTCTAATCACTTGGGAGATATAAGGGATTCTACAAAATCTAAGATTTGAAAATATTTTTTCAAGTTAGTTCACATACTCTAAACTAGGGAGTTATAAGGTAGCCTACAAGGACCATCATGACAACAAATAAATTCGTCCTTATTGAATCCTAACTACTTAAAGGTCCAAATTACTCCTCATGGAAAGTCAAAGTGAGGTCAATTCTAATAGTTGAAAAACTTTGGAAAATTGTCAAAGTAACTATAATTAAACCTACTACAGGTGATACAGAGATTCAAAAGTTTGAAGAAAATAATGTAAAAGCACTCATGATAATAAAATTTGCAATTATAGATGAAATACAACCTTACATTAGTTTAGCAACAACTTCTACATATGTTTGGAAAGCATTATCAAAATATTTAAAGGGAAGAATAAATCCATTATCTTAAATCTTAAAACTCCATTACATTCTTTGAAAATGAATAGTGGTGAAAGTATAGAACTATGCCTAAGGAAGATAGTAGATATTAAAGAAAAATAATTAATATTAGGAGAAAAATATGAAGATAATTTTCTTGGTCAAGTAACTCTGAGGGCACTTCTAGATAGCTACAAGCATCTAGTTACATCTTTACAAGTTCTAAGTAAAGATACATTATTTTATGAGTTAGTCAACATTCTTCAATAATATTAGGTGGAAAGCATTGTTAAATATAAAATGACTAACAATGCATTGGCTTCAAAAGATAATTCGTACAGAAATATTGCATCTTCCTCAAGAGGATGAATACCTTGGAATAATAGATATTGCCAAGATTACAAGAATAAAGGACATAGTACCAATTTTTACAGGTTTAATCCCAAAAAATATTATCAAGGAAGCCAACCAAATAAGCCATTCTAGCCAAGAAAATACCAAATTCAAAATAAGCATCAACAACAATAGTTCTAGAATTCATATAATTCTCATAATAAACCCAATTATCCCCAACTACAATACAAAGAAGGAAAATAAAAAGGATATTTGGTTCAAGATATTCAAGAAATATATGAAATATAAGAAATCACAAATGAAAATTAAGTTAAAGCCCTCTTAGAAAATATATTATTTTATGAATATACTAACTATTTACTTGATCAAGATACAACCAGGAAGAAAAATGAAGAAGGCAGAAAGGAGGAGCTCGAATTTTAAAATCAATATAAAGACTCATATTGAAGACTAAAGCCTTCAATGCCCAAATAATGTAATACAGAGGGGTGTTGGAATATACTTCATTATTTATTGCTTGCTGAAGTACCATCATGGGTACATGTTTTTATTAGGATTTTATCTTAGATTAGGATTTAAGTATTTTCTTAAAGCAATGTAATAAATGCACAAGTATTATTAGAATGTGCAGTGATATAAATGTGCATGTAGTCCACATGTGCATGCATCTTAAGAATAGAATAGTCAGGTGTCATAGGAATATGGAAGACCAAGAGTCATGCCTCACTATAAATAGGTCTTATTAGAGTAGAAGAAGGAGAGGATTTTAGAGTGCATAGTGTAGAGTAGTAGTAGATATAATGTAAAGTTTTTTTATAAAATGGAGAGGTAGAGACCTCCATTGCATTGCATTGCATTGCACATTTTTGTGAGCTTTCCTTAATGGCTATTTTTTGAGTTTTTTATGTGTTTCTACTCATATTTTCATGCTTACTAGTTACCCATTATCATAGATGTAACATTACATGCTTATTTCATTACTTCTGGTTGCATTTCATTTAATTTTATAGATTTAAAATCTAATAGATACTAGAATCATTCAGAGGGGAGGTCTAGTTTTACCACCTCTATTGTAGTCACTGCATGTAAAACCTATATTAGAAGTGACATAGTGCATACCAATTACAAATATTATGAAACGGTTCTGCTATTATGATCCAATGGAAGGGGCTTGATGATTACCATGGGAAAATCTTCTTAGATGCATTTAACCTCAAAATAGTTTATCAAATTGATCTAATTAGGACAAGATGAAAAGGGTGGAAAATGGCTTGAAGGGATGAATTTGTTGGCTTTTTTATTTTTCTAACAAGCATCTTTATGGTGATCTACACATCCTACTAGATTGCATGGATAATCAATCACTGCAACCACTAGGTGACTAGAGTAAATCACTACATACAAGGTTCACTCGAGTGTCTAGGCTAGCTAATATATGACCAAAAAAAAAACCATAAGATATTTGTAAGAAATAATAAACTATTCTATATGTTGACCAAAGGGGTTTTTATACCTCTAGGGCCTTTTGGATTGAAAGTGATCAAAGTAGTTTGGTTCCTTTGCAGCATTTTAAATTATATTGACCAAAGGGGTGTCTCCTTTGGAGCCTTTTAAACTGAATTGACCAAAGGGGCATCTCCTTTGGAGCATTTTGAACTAATTTGATCAAAAGGGCATCTCCCTTGGAGCATTTTGAACTAAATTGACAAAAGAGACATCTCCTATGGAGCATTTTGAATTGAATTGACCAAAGGGATGTCTTATTTGGAGCATGTTGAACTAAATTAACCAAAGGTGCATATCCTTTGGAGAATTTTTAACTAAACTGACCAAAGGGATGTCTCATTTGGAGTATTTTGAACTAAATTAAGCAAAGGAGTGGGTTTATTTTGAGCTATTTTGAATTTTGATAGAGTCAGACAAAGGGCATAATCTTAAAATCTCATAATTCATTATGGATGATGATGAGGCAAAGGGCACAATATTAAAACCTCATGGTTGAACATGTGATGGAATGAGTAGAATATGGATGAAATGCATATTAGATGATAATGATTGACATAGAAGAGCATATGTTGGGTAAATGAATGTTGATACTTAATTGATTATAATTTGAGAAATTTGTGGATTATTCATTAATAAAATTTGCCAATAAAGGGTGCCAACACAATGACACTAGTTTGAAACATGGGATATAAATAGAACTATGTGATAGTGGTGTTGGTAATTATGGTGATTGTCCAATTGTTTATCTTAGAGTTGAAGAATCTGAAAGTACTTTACAGAGACTTAAATATCCTAGCGATATCAAGCAAACTCATATAGAAATACCCCAAAAACATAAGGTACTAAGGCCATCCTAGTGGATTCAAGTCTCTCAAGGACTAATAGTATGTGTAGTAAATTTTTATTTCTATTTTTGAGCAAGGTGAGACTTGTCACTTCTGACTTATGCCAATAAGCTAGATCATTCACAATTGTACATTGGTCTATACAAAATAAGGTCGCTAATATGATAAACATGTTACCACATGAAGGACATAATTCATTGCCAATAAGCATATATAGCCCTATGGATATAGCCCCATAATCCTTCAATGTTGCTCCACTACTAGCCAGGCATTTATAGCCCCATTGGATATGTCTAAAATCTCGTGTATTCATGATGAATGAGTACCAATGATTTGAATCTACGTTGAATTTTTCTTGCTTCTCTATATTTATACCATTTTATTGGATCTGTAGGGTTGCATTATGCACATGATAGGATGAGCAGGTAATACTCTATGGAAATATCCACTCATGAGGTCATCTTTCCTAGAAATCTAAATTTTATTAGTGTTATATATATGTGTGTGGTCCAAAAGAAGAATCGATTTAGCCAAGAATGACATATAGCACTTAAGGACTACATTATGGTTAATGAAGGTTGCATGAGATACTATAAGTGGTTGAGTGATCAAAAATACCCAGAGATTCTTCAAGCCAAATACTACAAAATATACAAGGAGCTATGTAATACAAGATGGATGATAATGAACTATACATGGTGTTATAAGACCAATACTAAAATGAAGGTGCTCTTGATTAATGCAACAAGACCAAGGTTACCAATAATCATGAAAAATAACTGAGTGACAATCAATGTAGTATTGAGAATAAAAATGAAATGAATGTGAGTGGTGGAGATCAAAGACTAGTGGATTGAATGTTGCATGTGAGTGAGTTAAATATTGAATGTGAGTAGAGCATGAATTTGTGAGGTGTGGTTATGGGATGTGATAAAATGGGGTGTGCTTTGTGGTATGGCACCCCCAAATAAATGAGAAGAAAAGAGGATGGACCCTCCTAGTTAGAGTTTGTTTTGAAGGGTGGACCAGTCCCTCGAGTGAGTGATAAAATCTTGATAGTTATGGATGATGAATGCCAAGGGGTGAAGCATGAATGATATGATTGATGAAGGGATCATGGGATTGAGGTGATTACTTCCCACTAAGTAAAGATATCTTGTATTAGACTTCAATATTTTTGACAACCTTCAATGTCATGATCCTTTTGATGATGATAGAGACAACATTGATCTTCCTTATACCCCTTGTGTTTATGTCGATTGGAGTCTATAGATCATATGGAAGATGAGGGAATTATTTGTGAATCATGCAACTTATGAAAAATTATCGATAATGGCTCTGATAGAGGTGTCCAAGTACAATATGGATGAGGATGAGTGGAAAGTTGAGATGAAAGCAAAGTCGAGTGAGGTGTAGGACTATATTGAGGTGATGTTGGAGATGTGTCTCGATGACTCAACTACAATTTAATGTTTGTGAGTTAATATGATATTTATTGTAAGTTTGACGGAGGTGGATATGATATGGGAGAGATTCCTTGGCAACTCAATTGTAGCTCAATATTTGTAAGTCACTCCAAGATTTGTTGTAGGTGAGGTGGATTTGGAGTTGGAGTGGAAAGTATTTGATTGACTTGGTTGGGAATTTTATTAGGATTAAGGTGATGTGGATGAGGACTTGAAAATTGGGTATATGGGTGAAGAAGAGAGGATGAGTGCAATTATTGTTGGTTTTTGGCCTAATGAGGGTGATAACATAGAGGATATGGTGTTGGAAGGATAGGTGGTACAGATGGATTTGGAAAAAGAGATGGTAAATATGGGGTTGGTATAAGAGGTGGTGGATATAGGGAGGATCTATGTGAAGAGGTTTTCATGGTATTTTTTGTGATTATGTGTGGATTACTTGGTTGGAGTAGCCTAATGTGATAGGCTTGAATGTGGGTGTTATGAAAAATCCGTTACTTGAGGGGATATAGGTTGGTGAGGCACAAATGAGATGCATGGGTAGGTAGGGGGATTATCCTTTAGACCATGTTCTAGGACTGTGAGTGGATGAGGTATTTCATTATCATATGATATGTTAGGGGAAGAGGTAATGACTTCTTGAATAGGATATTCCCTCAAGTCAAGACTAGATGTTTGGTCAAAGACAAGTGGGACCTCTTAATTGGATGAGTGGAGGTGAGACTTCATGCAAGCTGGTTCAAAGGAAATGGATGACACCATAGGGAATGAGGAAATAAAGGGTAGTGTGGAATATGTTGGTGTTGTATAGTGAGGGGGTGAGGGATTGGGAGAGGAGCAATATGAAGTAGTTTGAGAAGATGTAATGGTGGGAGGATAAGAAGTAGTTATAATAGATTATGTAGAAGATGGAGTTAAGGAGGAAGTTGATTCAATAACATGTGTTGTGGTAGATGTAGCAGGTGGAAGGGGCATAGTAGAAGGTGCATCAATTGAGCCACTTAATTAATTTGGTCTATTTGTATTTATTTGACTTTGGGTAACCATATGAATGACACCTACAAAACCTTGGTAAGTTGGAGCATTATTTATGTGATTGAATTGGTTGGGGGGAACTATATAATTTAATGCCCTAGTTACTAGTTGTGTTGCCTTGCATTGAGAAAGGAATGTATGATAGATCCCAAGTTTTTTGTTTAGTGGTACTACTTGATATGCTTGTTGTTGTGGTAATTGTTGAGTCAGGGATTGTTGATATTGGATTTGAGTTTGTTGGTTTGGATATTGAGGTGCACTCAAGACCACTTGTTCCTCCTTGAGTTATTGTTTTGGATATCCCTGATTGTTCCTTATTGAGTTATTGTTTTGCCATTATTTCTTCTTAAGCTTAATCTTGTCCTCTTGAATTTCAATTTCTTAAATGACTCTAGCTTGGGAAAGGGCTTCTTCGAATGTCCTATATTGTTGTAATTGTAATAACAAGGATATGGGTTCTAAGCAGCTCCTCATGAACATTCATGTAATTTTTTCCATGGGGAGGGTGAACAGTAATTTGGTGATCATTTCCCTCTAGTAATTTTCATAATAATAATATGACTCATCTTCAAATTAGTGTAGTTTGACCAGGTCAGTTAAGGTGGTCTTATTCCTGATATTTAAGGAGAAAAACTCTAGGAACTAATCCACTAATTATTCAAAAGTGTAAATGTTGTGGTGCAGTAGATGGTTGTACCAATCTAGAGCATATCCTTTGATATTTTATGGAAAGGTTTATAGCATCAAAGAATCATTGTCTTTTATTCTAAAGCACACATTGATGAACATGCTTATGTGCTTGTGAGGGTCCTCATCCCCTATTGTTAGGATCCTCAATCCTAACATTATTAGTCAGTATTAGTTAGTATTATTAATCATTTAATTATTATATTATTAACTTATAAAGTGAACCATCACAACCCTTCATAATGTGAACCATCACGTCTCTTCATACGTGAACCATCATGTCTCTTCACCAATGTAGCTTTAGGGTAGATATATATATTAGGTTGGCCATCCATATCAAATCATCCAAGAAGAATAATAATAAGCATAGATTCTAAGGAGGGAGCCCCCTATAGTGGCAAAGCAATTACAAGGGAGCCCCCTTTGAGTGGCTTGTGATTACATTTACATTAATTTGTTAATAATTTTATAGTAAGACCTTGGGGTCTTACCATTTGGTATTAGAGCCATGTGGGACCCAATCATGTGGGCATTGCTCAAAGATCTTCATCAAAACACTTATGTGAGTGAGTATCAAAATTGGTTTGAGGATATCACCAAACACAACACAATATTGGATGAATCAATTCTCATCAATATCTTCATTAGGGGATTAAAAGAGGAAATTAGAATGGAGGTGACAAGGTTCAATACCTATACCATGATGTAGACCTATGGATTGGCAAAATTAGCTGAAGATAAAATCAATGCACAACAACGATTAGGGAAACCACTTATGTAAAAATCATCGACCACTTACATCACTTCCAAACCTATGCATAATATAAGGGCATAAATCACTTACACAACCCCCAAATCTAATCAAACTTTACAAATTAAACATCTTAGCTTTGAGGAGATGAAGGAATGACGAGCAAAAGGACTCTGTGATAATTGTGATAAACAATTTGGACCCCACCATAAATGTGCTACACTAACATTGTATTTATCAAAGGAAGTTGATCCTTATCTCTCCATAGAGCAAGCATATGAGGTAGTTGTGTCCGAAGCGACCAGTGCACCTACTCACTACAATGAAGACAATGAGGTCAATGTGCAAGAAGTGATTGATGTACCAATCATGGATGAGGTAGACATACCCAAAGTGATCAATGCTATCCAAACATGCACTCTACAAGACCTACATATACCTTCCTCACCAATAGTGAGTTCTTGCCATATGACCAAACCCATTCGGAAACAACGCAGAGTGACTACACACTCCTTCTCCATTAGCTCTACCAAGGAACCAAAAAAATAATATGAAATCATTACCATCACTTTTGATGCATCATTCTGAAGTATTTGAGGAACCCCAAGGGTTGCCCTCTCATATTCATCATGATTTTCCTAAGGAAGTTTCTACTATTGTTCTTGGAAACCTCCCGCTAATGCTTCATCCTTCTCGATATCCCTACCTACAAAAGAATACCATTAAACGAGTCCAAGAACTTACACAAATCCTTATTGAAAAACAAAAGATAAAGCTCCTCACCTTGAGCTTTGAGGACAAAGCTCTTTTTAAGGAGGGTGGCATGTTAGGATCCTCAATCCTAACATTATTAGTTATTATTAGTTAGTATTATTAATCATTTAATTATTATATTATTAACTTATAAAGTGAACCATCACAACCCTTCATAACGTGAACCATCACGTCTCTTCATACGTGAACCATCATGTCTCTTCACCAACGTAGCTTTAGGGTAGATATATATATTAGGTTGGCCATCCATATCAAATCATCCAAGAAGAAGAATAATAAGCATAGATTCTAAGGAGGGAGCCCCCTATAGTGGCAAAGCGATTACAAGGGAGCCCCCTTTGAGTGGCCTACGATTACATTTACATTAATTTGTTAATAATTTTATAGTAAGACCTTGGGGTCTTACCACCTATGAACTTATCAAACTTTGATAGGATAAAATTGACATGATAAGGTGGTGATGGTATCGAAGGATGAATTGGGTGATTAACTAGATACCTCATAATGGGGTTTTGATATCTCATTTTGAGCATTTACATGGCTAAGCTATCAATCTAATTTTGCAAAAAATAAAATTTTGGATCTTTCAACGGTGGTTGAAAACCCAAATTTGTGTTTTGTGCATATGTAGGATGTATATTTTGCATGATGAATTGGTGGATGAGATCAAGTTCTTATTTGCAAGTGGATTTATGTTAGTTAAAATTTGATGTTGTGTGGTGTTTTTTTTGTATTGGTTGTGGAATTAAGGTTGTTGTCAAGGTGATAGTTGTTAAGGAGGAGATGGAGGAATGGTGACATGTTGTATCGATGTAGCATCATATATGTTATGAATTCATGGTGTAGGTTTGGATATGGTGGAGGGACATGATACCCATTATGGATATTGCATGAAGAAGGTATTTTATGATGATGTTGGGGGACAATTAAAATTCATCATTTGTGATTGGGTTTTTCTTAACACTGCCAACAAGTAACTGTTGCAAATGTTGTAAGGCTTGTTGGATGGAATTTGTATATGTAGGTGGAAATGTCAGATCAGCTATGAAAAATTGAGTATTTAATGTGACAACAACATTGGTGGATGTTGGTGGAGGGTAGGTGGTGAAGGGTATCATGATTGAGCATTGAATGGTACGTTATGCATGATTAGTAGTAGGTAATTATATGGGTGGAATCAATGTCTAGATTTGGAAAGCAATATTTACATGTGCTTTATGAAGTGGGTTAGAGTAGACCATGGCATGAGTAGATGGTATGGTAGGATGTTGATTGGAATATGATGGATGGTTTTGGTCTATGATCCATGATGTGGATTCAAAGAGGGGGTTGATGATGAGGTTTTTAGTGGGCTAAGAATGTGAATAAGTAGGTTTCTACTAGACTATGAGAATGGAGTGATGTGGAATGATGAGAGGGATAAAATATGGAAAACTAGGTTTAAGTAGGATATGATGACATCGGTATCTAAATATGTGATACATGAATTGGTTGGCATTGATGGCTCAGTGTGGGGGGTTTTAGGAATGTCGACATGGGTAGCTCTTTGTATCAGGTCTAGATTGATGTATTATTCTCCTGATGAAGAGGGAATATGATAGGAGGGTCTAGTGGATAGTTTAACATAGATGTTCTATGATGCACCTCCTTTCATGGTTGTAGGGGAAATCAATGTGTGGGAGGGTTGAGTGTAGTGCTCCATGTATGAGGAGGTTTGGGTTCAAATGTTGGCTTGAGTGTTGGATAATGCTCTACCTTGACTTTGGATCAATACCATAGGCTAGAGTTTTGTGCTAGTTTGAATGTGGTGAATGTTAATTATATAGTGAAAATTGTGAATGCAAAAATTAAAAAAAAAGCAAACAATCACACATGCAAACAAGTGTTCTTCTCTTTTTCTTCATTTTTGTGATTCTATTTTTGTTTTATTTTGCTTTTTTTTTAAGTTTTTGAAATTTTGAATATTTTTTTTGAAGTTTTGGTCTCTTTTTGTTTTTTTTTGTGTTTGATGTCACCTAGACCTAGAAACTATGAATGGTAACTGGTGAAGTGGAATATATAAAGTGTGTTTATACCCACCCTTATTTTGAAGGATGAGTCATGAACGACTGATAGGGCTTCCTAGATGAAGGATTGGATATGTGTGTATCCTAAGGGAACTAAAGTTACCTTTGAATAGAGGCTACATTGTCTGAAATATACTACTTGCCTAGTTGGGCTTTTGCTTCAAACTCGAGCGTGCCTTGACAATAATAATAGTTGTACTCCATTGATTATTTAGACCTATGGTTAAAGAGAATCTAACCTAATAATCACCTTGAGTTAGTCTCAAGAGTTATCAACTTCTTTATGATGAAGTCCAAGAAACTATTGTACTAACTATGGCTTACAAGGGCTCGATTGATGGTTGGTGATGAAATACAACTTGTTAGGAGGTTTTTCTTGCACTTGTGTAATATATAGGTGTAGAATTATGATTGTGTAGTGTGTGGAGGATTTTGTTTTGATTTTTGTGGATTTTTGGTGCAATTTTGTAAAAACAATACAAATCTAATCTTGAAAATATAAATTATGATGCACTTTATATTTAATACCTATTTTTGCAAATCAAAAACACAAAAACCATAGAACAATACACAAAATTAATATAAAAAGCAATAACCTAAGATAATATGCAAAAAAAATGTCCAAAAGGCCCCAAAATGGGTCTAAGACATAGGGCCAAATTTAGGATGTGTTTGGGACCTGTAGTCTACTTTTGGTAAATGCATCCTACATTTGACAAATGCAAGTTATATTTTTTACTGTGTCTCAAAAATAAACTAAGGTAGAAAAGGAGCCCAAGTATACCCTTTTTGTAACTTGAGAGGAAATCAGTGCACCCTACTAAAAAATGAAATTACAATTTGATACCTACAATTGCCTACCCTAGTATGCACTTCTAATATAATGCCTACCTTCTATAATCAACACAAAAACATAAAGGTTCTTTATTTTTATTTTTTTTGAAAGGAAATATGAACTTGAAATGTATCTAGATAACTTAACCAAAGGACTTAAGCTTTATATTTGGCTATCCAAATGTTGTATGATATGCTTACTACCTCCCAAATGTAGGGTGTTGTGTTTACCAAAAGTAGGTTGCATTTACCAAACACAAGTTGCATTTGCATAGGGTGGGAATGACCTGAATAGTCTCTAACATTCTTGAAACCTTCTATGATATTGAGTTCCAAAACCATACAACCAAAAAATAGATGTGAATTAGCATAGATGAATCTCATAAAATTGACATAAAAACCTTTTGGGGATCCCACTATGATTTCCAGACTTGTAGAAACTATAAAACAACCAAATACAATGAAAAGAGATGTTTATTTGTATTAATGTGTGTTCTCATTTTACAACAAAATACCCTAGTGTGCAAGGGTATGATCACAAAGAATACTTGTTTCTTAGTACAATATGAAAGGGGGAGAAAACCCCTTTAATGAAACAATATAAATCAGGCACAAATGTTTCTATGCTGCAATAAAAAGAGTGAAGGTGGGCTTGTGTATCCTTGATTGTAATTTGAGAAATTTGTAGAAGATTCTTAAATCAACTTAGCCTAGATTTATTTATGAAGGGTTACAACACAATGACACTAGTTTGAAACATGGGATGTAAATGGAACTATGTAATAGTGGTGTTGGTAATTATGGTGATTGTCCAATTGTTTGTCTTAGGGTTGAAGAATCTGAAAGTGCTTTCTAGAGACTCAAAAATCCTAGCGTCATTAAGAAAAATCATATAGTAATCCCACAAAACCATAAGGCACTAAGGCTATCCTAGTGGATTCAATTATCTAAAGGACCAATAGTATGTGTAGTGAATTTTCATTTCTAGTTTTGATCAAGGTGAGACTTATCACTTGTGATTGATGTCAATAATCTAACTCATTCACAAGCATGCATTGGTCTATATAAAATAAGATCACTAATGTGTTAAATATGTCAGCATACGAAGGACATACTTCACTACCAGTGAGTGTCTATAGCCATGATGGATATGGCCCCACAATCCTTCAATGTTCCTCCACTACTAGCCAAGCATCTATAGCCCTAGTGCAGACATCTAAAATTCCATGGATCCATGATGAATGAGTGTCTATGCTTTGAATTTATGTTGAATTTATATTTTCTTCTCTATATTTATATATTTTTTCATCTATGGGGTTGGATTATGCACGTGATATGATGAGTAGGGGAAACCTTTCACTTTATGGCAATATCCATTCATGAGGCCATCTTTCCTATACATCAAAATTTCATTAATGTATTATACATGTGCGTGGTCCAAAATAAGAATCGATTTAGCCAAGAATTACCTATAGCGCTTAAGTAATACATGATGTTTAATGATGGTTACATGAAACACTAGGAGTGGTTAAGTGATCAAAATTACCTAGAGGATCTTCAAGCCAAAGACTACAAAAGAGACAAGGTGCTATGCAATGCAAGATGAGTGACAATGAACTATACATGGTGTTATAAGACCAATACTAAAATGAAGGTACCCATGATTAAGGAAACAAGACCAAGGATATCAATAGCCATGAAAAATTTGAGTGACAATCAATGTAATATTGAGAACAAAAATAAAATGAGTATGATTAGTGGAGATCAAAGACTAATGGGTTGAACATTGCATGTGAGCTAGTTAAATATTGAATGTGAGTAGATCTTGAAGTTTTGAGGTGTGATGATGGTATTTGATAAAATGGGTTGTGCTTTGTGGTATGGCAACCCCCAGACAAAGAGAAATAAAATAGGATGGACCCTCCCAGTTAGATTTTGTTTCAAAATAAGGACAAGTCCCATAGGTGAGTAATCAAATGTTGATAGTGATGGATGTTGAATGTCAAGGGATGAAGCAGGAATGATATTATTGATGAGGAGGTCATGGAGTGAGGTGATTACTTCTCAGTGAGGAAAGAGATCTTGTACTATAATTCAAAATTTTTGACAAACTTCAATATCACGACCCTTTTGATGATGATAGAGATAATATTGATCTTCCTTTTACTCCTTGGATTTATTTCAATTAGAGTTTTTATAGTGTATGGTAGATAGGGGAATTGTTTGTGAATCCTAAAAATAATGAAAAATTATCGATAGGGGCTCTAATAGAGGTGTCCAAGTATGAAATGGATGAGGATGAGTGGAAATTTGATATGAAATCAAAGTCAAGGGAGGTGTAGTAGTGGATTGGGCGGTTTTGGAGATGTGTCCCAATGACTCAACTATAGCTTAATGTTTATGAGTCAATATAATATTTTTTTTAAGTTCTATGGAGGTGGAGATGAAATGGGAGATATTCCTTGGGAACTCAACTATAGCTCAATATTTGTGAATCGCTCCAAGATTTTTTATAGGTGAGGTGGAGTTGGAGTTGGAGTGGAAAATATTCAATTGAATTTATTGGGAGTTTTATTAGGAGTAAGGTGATGTGGATGAGGATCTGAATATTGGGTAGATGAATTAAGCAGAGAGGATGAGTGCAATCATTGTGGGTGTTTGGCCTAATAAGGGTGATGACATATAAGATATGGTGTTGGAAGGATATGTGGTACAAATGGATTTGGTAGAAGAGATGATAAATATGAGGTTGGTAGAATAGGTGGTGGAGATGGTGAGAATCGATGTGAGGAGGTGTTCATGGTATTTTTGTGATGACATGTGGATGAATTGGTTGGATTAGCCTAATGTGATAGGTTTGAATGTGAATGTCACGAATAATTCATTTCCTGATGGGATATAGGTTGGTGAGGTACAAATGGGATGCATGGGGAGGTAGGGGGATTCTCCTTTAGACCATGTGCTAGGACCGCAAGTGGATGAGGTATTTTATCATCATCTAATATATTAGGGGAAGAGGAAATGACTTCTTGAGTAGGATATTCCCTCAATGCAAGACTAGAATTTTGGCCAAAGACAAGGGAAAACTCTTGATTATATGAGTGGAGGTGAGATTCCATGCAAGTTGGTTCAAAGGAAATGGATGGCACCATAGTGAATGAGGAAATATTAGGTAGAGTGGAAGAAGATGACGGTGTTGTAGAGTGAGGGGATGATGTATTGGGAGAGGAGCAAGATGTATTATTTTGAGAAGATGATGTAAGGGTGGGAGGAGAAGAAGTAGTTGGAATAGATGATGTAGAATATGGAGTTGAGGAAGAAGTCGATTCAATAACTTGTGTTGTGGTATATGTAGAAATAGGTGGAGGAGATATAGTAGGAGGTGCATCAATTGATCCACTTGATTTATGAGGTCTATTCACATTTATTTGATTTTAGGTAACCATATGAATGGTACCTATAAAATATTGGTAAGTTGGATCATTGTTTATGTGATTGAATTTTTTGGGAGAAGCTATAGAAGTTGATACCCGAGTTGCTAGTTATGTTGACTCACATTGTGAAATAGGTCTTTGATAGATCCCAAAGGTTTTGGTTTGGTGTTACTACTTGGTACACTTGTTGTTGTGGTAGTTTTTGAGTCAAGGGTTGTTGATATTGGATTTGAGTTTATTTATTTTGAGATTGAGGTGCACTCAAGACCACTTGATTTACCTGGCCAGGTTTTGGCTATCCTTTATTGTTCCTCCTTGAGTTATTGTTTTTTCATTCTCTCTTCTTGAGCTTAATTTTTCTCTCTTCAATTTTATTTTTTTAATGACTCTAGCTTGGGAAAGGGGTTCTTCTAATGTCCTATATTATTGCAATTGTAATAACAAGGATATGGGTTTTGAGTAGCTCCTCATGAAATTTCATGTAATATATGCCATGGGGAGGGTGAATGGCAATTTGGTGATGACTGCCCTCCAATTATTTCCATAATCATAAGCTGACTCGTCTTCAAATTGGTGTAGGATGACCTGGTCAGTTAAGGTGGTATTCTTATTGATATTTAAGGAGAAACACTCTAGGAACTAATCCAATAATTATTCAAAAGTGTAAATGTTGTGTTGTGGTAGATAGTTGTACCAGTCTAGAGCATCTCCTTCAAAAGTTTAGGGAAAGGTTTATAGCATCAAAGAATCATTGTCTTGTATTCTAAAGCATGCATTGATGAACATGCTTACATGCTCTTGATGGTCCTCATCCACTATGAATTTACCAAACTTTAATAGGGTAAAATTGATAGGATAAGGTGGTGATGGTATCGAAGGATGAATTGGGTGATTAATTAGCTACCTCATAGTGGGATTTTGATATGTCATTTCAGGCATCGCATGGCTAAGATTTCAATCTAATTTAAAAAAAAAAAAAAAAAATTATGTCTTTCAATGGTGGCTAAAAACTCAAATTTGTATTTTTTGCATATGTGGGATGTGTTTGTTGAATGATTGATTGGATAGATGAGATCAAGTTTTTATTTGCAAGGTGTGATGTTTTGTTGGTATTGGTTGTGAAATGAAGGTGTTGATGACGTAGCAATTATTGATGAGGATATGGAGGAATGGTAACATGTTTCGATGTAGTAGCATATATATTATAAATTGGCCATGTGGTTTTGGTGATGGTGGGGGGATATGATACCCATGATGGATATTACATGAAGAAGGTATTTTTTGATGGTGTTGGGTTATGATTAAAAATCATCATATGTGATTAAGGTTGAAAAATGGGAGGGATATATTGCTTAATGCTACCAACAAGCAACTATTACAAATGTTGTAAGGCTTGTTGGATGGTGATTCTAGATGTAGGTGGAATGGTCGGATGAGTTATGAAAGATTGAGAATTTAGTGTGGCAATAGCATTGGTGGATGTTGATGGAGGATAGGTGGTGAAGGGTATCACAAATGAGTGGGGAATGATATACTATGCATGATTAGCATGAGGTAATGATGTGGGTGGAATCAATGTCTAGATTTGAAAAGCAACATTTACATGTGATTCTTGAAGTGGGTTAGAGTAGACCATGGCATGAGTAGATGGTATGGCAAGATGTTGATTGGAATATTATGGATGGTTTTGGTCTATTGTCCTTGATGTTGACTCAAATATGGCATTGATGATGAGTTTGTTAGTGAGCTAATCATGTGAATAGGTAGGTTCCTATTGGACTATGGAAATGGAGTGAGGTGGGATGGTGAGTGAGGAAAAATATGGAAAAACTAGGTTGAAGTAGGATATGATGGCATCAGTATACAAGTACATGATGCATGGATTTATTGGCATTGATGGATCAGTACGAGGGATTTCAATAATGTTAGCATGGGTAGCTCATTGCATCATGTCTAGATTGATGTATTGTTCTCCTAATGAAGGGGAGTGTGATGGGAGGGGCCAACAGATAAGTTAACATAAATATTTTGTGATCCATCTCCTTGATTGGTTGTAGGGGAAATTGAGGTGTAGGAGGCTTGGGTGTAGTAATCCATGGATGAGGGGGTTTGGGTTTAAATGTTGGCTTGGGTTTTGGATAACACTCTAACTTGACTTTGGGTCAATACCATAGGTTAGGATTTTGTGGTTGTGTGAAGGTGGTGAATGTTAGGCACATAGTGAAAATGGTGAATGCAAAAATTAAACAAACAAGCAAACAATCATACATGTAAACAAAATTTGTTCTTTTTCTTCATTTTTGTGATTCTATTTTTGTTTTGTTTTTCTTTTTTTCTTTTTTTTGAAATTTTGAAGATTTTTTTTTGAGTTTCAGTCTCTATTTTTTTTGTTTTAGTGTGTTTGATGTTATCTAGAAATAAAAACTATGAATGGTCAATGGTGAAGTGGATTCTAGAAAGGTGTGTCTATACCCACCCTTATTTTGAAGGATGATTCATGAATGACTAATAGGGTTTCCTATATGAAGGATTGGAAATGGTTGTATCCTAAGGGAACAAAAATTACCTCTCGAAATAGGATGTATTAATTGATTCCTGCTACATGCCCAACTAGGGTTTTTATTCACACTCAAGCGTCCTTGGAAAATAACAACAATTGTACTCCATTAGTTATTTAGCCCTATGGTTAAAGGGCATCTAACCTAATAATCACCCTGAGCTAGTCTCAAGAGTTATCAACTTCTTGGTGATTAATTCAAAGTTAATATCATACTAACTATGGCTTACTAGGGCTTGACTGATGGTTGGTGATGAAATCCAACTTGTCATGAGGTTTTCCTTACACTTGTGTAATACAAAGGTGCAAAAATATGATTGTGCAGTGTGTGGTGGTTTTTGTTTTGATTTTTGTGGATTTTTGTTGTAATTTTGTAAAGCAAACACAAATCTAATCTTGAAAATGTAAACTTTGATGCACTTTAGATTTAATGCATATTTTTACAAATCAGAGACACACAAAACATAGAACAACACACAAATGCAATAGAAAAATTAATAACCTAATCTAAGATGCAAAAAAAATGCTCCAAAAGGCCACAAAATATTTCTAAGACACAAGGCTAAACAAAAGATGCTTATGGGACCCATAGTCTACTTTTGCTAAATGCAACCTGCATTTGAAAAATGCAAGCTACATTTTTGACTATATCTCTAAAATAAACTAAGGTAGAAAAGGATCCCATATATGCCCTATATGCACTTATTAATGAAAGACTATCTCCCAGATGTAAATAACAACCCATTTTTATAACCTAAGAGGCAATTAGTGCACCCTACCTAGAAATGCAATTACAATTTTATTTCTACAAATGCCTACCCTAGTATGCACTTATAATATAATGTCTACCTTTTGAAATCAACACAAAAATAGAAAGGTTATTTCTTTTATTTTTCTTTTGAAAGAAAATCTAAACTCGAAATGGGTCTAGACAACTTACCCGGAGGCCTTAAGCTTTATATTTGGTTATCTAAATGTAGTATGCTATATTTACTACCTCCCAAATATAGTGTGTTTTATTTAACAAAACCAGACTGTGTTTACCAAAACCAAGTCACGTTTGCATAGGGCAAGAAATGACCTGAATAGTCTCTATTTTTTTTTAAACCTTCCATGGTATTGAGTTACAAAACCCTAAAACTAGAAAATAGATATGAATTAGCATAGATGAATCATAACAAAGTGACACAAAAATCCTTTGGGGGTCCCACCATGATCACCCGAATTTTATCAACAAAAATGACACCCTAACAATAGAAACAATAAAATAAGCAAATGCAATGAAAAAATGTGTATTTGTATTAATGTGTGTTCTCATTTTACAATAAAATTCCCTAGTGTTCAAGGGTATGATCACAAAGAATATTTTTTTCTTAATACAATATGAAAGGGGGAGAAAACCCCTTTTATAAAACAACAAAAAATGGGCACCAGTTTTTTGTGTTGTAATCAAAAGAGTGTGGGTGGGCCTATGTATCATTGTGGGCTACCCTTTCTTCAACAACATTCCAAAACATATCACCTACACACAAATCCTGCAAATAGAAGAGGGTCAATAACATATATGGGGAATTCATTATGTAAGGCCTTTTTTGACATAAAAAGAGCAATAAAGACCCAAAAATAGATTATTATATAATCCAAAAATATATGTAGGATGCAAAACACTAAAATTTATACATTGTTGTGTTTCCTATGTTGATCTAAGGCTGATGCTAGTTGACTAGGACAAAATAAACACAACAAACAATGTTTGGGATCTACAGGTTGTGTTTGGGATTGGTCAAATGTAGTAGACTATGTTTAGTAAATGCAGACTATGTTTAGGACTATGTAAATGTAGTTCCCTATGTTTAGGACTATTTGGTAGAAGTACTCGAGTGATTTTTTCTCGATTCATATATCATAGACTTTGAGTGAGATGTGATTTTCTTGGTATAATTGTGGTAGTGTGACAATACCTATTTCATCCTCTTTTGGTTGATGGATTGATGGTATATTTGTATAGTTTTGGGAGGTGATGGGTGTTAGGATAGGTTGCAAGCTAGTACAACCATGTGGTAGGCTAGGGAAACCACATGGAAGGGGTAGGTGGAATGGGGCACTTGATATGTCTCACTTAGGGGGAGATGAGGCATGTGAGGTATTGATAAGGATGAGATATGCAGTAAGGAAAGGGATAGTGGTAGTTAGGACATGTGGAAAATGGATAGACAAGGGATCCTAAGGAATATTTTCTAGATGTTTTAAAATATGGATAACAGAATAATGTATAGAAAATAAACCTAAGTTATACTTTAAGAATATTTTTACTATATGGAACTTAGGGTATGCAACATGAGTGTTTAGATATTGGTGTCTATAACTAGATATATATTGCCCATTCTATTTTGGATAATAAGGCATGAAAAAACAATATTGAATCCCTAATTAAGAAATATTTATTTTCTTTATTATTTAAAGGAGTACCATTATAAAAAATAAGGGTGGATGGGATACCAAAGTGACACGCAATTCCATTAAAGACACTTGAATATTGTGAGGATTTTTTATTTGTAATTGACATAGCTTCCACCCATTTGGTAAACTATTCTATGGTTGTTATAATAAACTTGTTCCCATATAAGGATAGGGGATAAATAGGCCCTATAAGTTCAAGGACCATAGTGGAAAATGACTAACAAGACACAATTGTATGAAGAACCTAAGAAAGGTATGCATTTTACTTTTAATAAACTATTATTTATCACATGATTTGACATAATTAATAACATAAAATTCCATTGTGTGATAGAAGAACAACATTTTTAACTATTTATGAGATATATAATTACCACTAGTGTGTCTTCCATAATAACCACTATGGTAAACAAAGAGGAATTTGGGTACTTCACCTTTTGTAAGGATTTCTAAGTGAAATTATTCAACTTACAATAATATAGTCCCACCAAGAAGAACATATCTATTTTTTTCTCTTATAGATGTTTTCTTATTACTTAGTAGTAGCCATAGATAGAAAGGTTTGATTATCAAGGAAGTGTAAAATATCACCATATACAGTATCATCATGTGGGATTTGGAAATAAATAGTATTGACCTTGATTATGTACACATACACTAGACCATCAATGATAGAGAGCATAGGTTCATCATGAACATTTACCATAAAATTAGTTTAAATAATATTTTCATTTGGTATGAATTTACTAAACAAAATATCCAAATTCAACCTTAACATTTTCTCCCTTGGGAAATGCCTAATGGATAAGGAATAAAAATCATTAGTTAAATTTGTATTCACTCAATGGTAAGGGATCAAATTAGGATCTTTGATAACATATTCACTAGATATATGATGGACCATAGTTTGATATTCTCCCAATCCTTTTATGTGCTTAACATTGATATATTGGATGACCAAGAGTCCTAAAATGAAAGCCCCATATTCTATAACATTATTATTTATTCCTAAAGAACACAAGCTTATACTAAGAGGAGGGGTGAATAGTATAAGATCACTTTCCCAAACAATATTAATAAATATAATCAATGACAATATCAATAGCAATAACCAAAGCAATGCACCAATCATCACACACAATAGAGTCACAAATTTTAACGTGGTTCACCCAATGTGGGCTACCACCACAGAGAAAATATTTCTTCTAAATATTTCTCAAATAATTTCTTGGTAATCCATACCAAATTATAGTTTTTATGGATCTATGTCCAAAGGAGATGTTGATACCCTAATCTCAAGTTTGTGGATCTCTTCCATAGGAGAACTCTTTCCCCTTCTACTCTGGCTAGTGATCTTCTAGAAGACTATGTCTCTATGCTACTCTGACTGGTGGATCTCTCTCCACTTGAAGACTTCTCACTCAGATCTATCTTAAATTATCCTGGCTATTGGATCTCTATCCACTAAGACTCTGTCCTCTATACTTTGTCACCTCCAAAACTCTATCTCAATACTGTACCAAACATAGTTCAGTTGTTCTAACATAGTTCTACTCAATCTCATGTAATAAACACAGTACAGTCGGTCTAGTAAAATTCTACTCAATAGGTTCACTAAGAACCTGCTCAAATATGCTCAATAGGTTCACACAAAACCTATCTAAATTTTCTCAACAAGTTCACACAAAACCTGTCTAAATATGCTCAACAGATTCACACAAAATCTATCTAAATCTTCTCAACAAATCCTCTCTATGACTTGCTCAAATATTTTGAATAAGTCCTCTCTTGGACTTGCTCAAATCTGCTCAATAAGTCCTCTCTTGAACTTGCTAAAATATGCTCAATACATCCTCTCTTGGACTTGCTCAAATCTTCTCAAGCAAGATTTCACAAAAGCTTAACTCAAAATAATCCACAAGCCTTCTCAAAGACTTGTCTCAAATCTGCTTAACAAGCTTACACAGAACTTGTTCAATCTCGTAGAATCATAAAGAGAATTGTTAGAGACTCAATATGTTATAAGCTCAAATTACAATCAATATGTCAATTCAATCTCATAGAAGCATAAAGATAATTTTTAGAGACTCTATATGTTCTATACTCAAATCCTAACCTCAACTCAATAGAAGCATAAAGAGAATTGTTAGAGACTCAATATGTCCTATTCTTCAATCTCAATATCAACTCAAATCAGAATATAGAGTAGTTTGTTTTATGGAACTTGAACAACCATTTCATACATCCACTTGACTAGGCTTAACCAAATCAACTCAACCAACCACATCAAGGAACAACCCTTTCTTACAAACCCTAGTTCAAGCATGTATCAACCAACTCAAAATGTATCCAACAATATTTTATCTCAAGTCTCACATAACAATGATACTCATGTTATTTTCTAGATCATGTTCAAGTTCATTTCATCATCAATGGGCTTGAACAACAATGCTAATGAAACAAGGTTTAAATACAACTCACAAATCAGAAAACCTTGAAGCATTCAACCAACCATCTTCACAAAGGAAACTTCAATTAATCCTTTCCACTCCAATGATATTTTAAAAATCAACCACCACAAAAAATCAATAGTAGAATGTACCCATACCTTTTTGATGCCAATAAGTTGTCCACAATATCTGCCACACTTAATCACAACTTTCCTTTTCAATATTATTAAGGGTTAGTGGTCTTTTAAATAATCACAATAAAAGCATAACTTAATT